>JASTWF010000085.1:660108-722608 GCA_030390025.1 Squalus acanthias
GCCGCCAATGACTGGTTTCCGCCCCCCCTCCCCACCCAGCAGTGCCTGCTTCCGCGTCCAAAGTACAGGAATGGAACCCTGCGTCCTTTCACCCGCCCCACGGCGCTGCGCGCCCGCCATGTTGAAAGCACCCACTGCGCAAGGTCTGGTGACAAATGTCAAAGTGCTCCCGGGTCATCAAGCCCTGGAACCCTCCCCATTACAGCCACGCAACCAGACTCTAGGTGGTCGACAGGCCATGGATTCCTTCACAACCTGAACAGGAAGCGTAGCTCTGTGTTGAAAGATATGGGCCTACTGGCGACAGAATGGGAGAACGGCCAAGGAACCCTGTTGAAAAACCAGCAGAACCCACGTATGGCGACTGTCGAGCGGCATTTGGCAAGTGCCTTCGAGTCACACTGGCGGGTGTCGTGTTTCCTGGCTGCAGGGCGAAGGGGCAAAGAGCTGGGCTCTCCCGGGAGGCGAGGCACTGACACTCGCTTGCTCTCAGGCGGCGAACACTCGGTGACGCGGGAGGGGCAGAGACTCTACGAGGCTGGGTAAGAAATGGGGCCGTCAAAGAGAATCGCTTCAACCAGACGTCAATCCCAGTCTCGTTTCTTTTGGGTCTCGACAACAGAACATCCACGTGATCAGGTGACCAGCTACAAAAGCTCAGTAACGGTCGCAAACGTCCAGCTAGTCGAGTCTCAAACACAAAAAACCCACCAAACCGAATGGGTACATTCGCGGATTGCAATTAGTGCCAGTTTCAAACCTTAACGAAACACAATGACTTTTTACACCGCCAATTTGTAGCGGGGAGGGGGGGGGGGGGGCAGGAGAAATGGTCAGCGCTTGTCTTATAAGTTTGCGTGTTTAAATGTTTCGTATGTTTAAAACCACGCCGTGTTGAGATAAGAGTAAATAAGGAGAAACTGCTCCCAATGGCTGAAGGGTGGGTCACCAGAGGGCACAGATTTATGGTGATCGGCACAAGAACCAGAGGCGACACGAGGAAAAACTTGGTTAGGATCTGGAATGCACTGCCGGATAGGGTGGTGGAGGCAGATTCAATAGTAGCCTTCGACAGGGAATTGGAAGGATTGCAGGGATATGGGGAAAGAGTGGGACTAACTGGATTGCTCTTCGACAGAGCTGGCGCAGACTCAATGGGCCGAATGGCCTCCTTCTGTGCTGCACTATTCTATGATAAATCAAAGACCAAATGAATGACAATTGATTAAACCGGTTGGGCAAAGAAAGAGGTAGAAATGAAAAGAAACAGAAGCGGACGTTAGGTGGGGTAAACGGGCCACAGTCTCCAATATAAGGTTCGGGAAGAAGCTCCAGTGTTTAGAAACAGTGCTGATCCCCCCCCCCCCCCCCCCCCGCCCCCAGCCCATGCGGCCTTTGATCTTAGAAACACTGCGCAGAACCCAGACGTTCTGCCGACCTACGACACGTCACCACCGAGGATTTACTTCTAGAGCTGGTGCGAGCAGAGTAGAAGCTGCGGTTGGATTCCTACCATGGACGTCACTGCCATTACTTTCATCGTGCACAGCCACAGGGAGGTGCAAAGTACGGCTGCCAGCTGCACCAAAGCTCCCAAAGAGACTGGCTCCGCGGAAGGGATCAGCTGACAGTGAAAAAAACAAACGCATGCTTTTGGTCGTGTGGTTTGGTTAGAGGCTTATCAGAACTAGAGTGCGCGCGGCGACTTCCAATGCCGGGGACCGCTGCCCCACGCCTCCTTGCCCCCCTTTCATGGCTTTGTCATGGCCCCACCCTCCCTCTCTAAACCAGCCACCCACCACTTCCTACGTCAGTGGAAATACCTAGAGTCTGCAGCATGGGGGGGGGGGGAACAGGCCATTCAGCCCCTGTGCCGGTGTTTCTGCTCCACACGAGCCTCCTCCCGCCCCTCTATCTCACCCCATCACCATCTCCTTCTATTCCTTTCTCCCTCGTGTGTTTATCCAGCTTCCCCCGAAATGCATCTACGCTCTTCGCCTCAACCACTCCCTGTGGTAGCGAGTTCCACATTCTCACCACTCTCTGGGGAAAGAAGTTTCTCCTGAATTCCCGATTGGATTTATTAGTAACTGTCTTCTATTGACGGCCCCTAGTTCTGGTCTCCCCCACAAGTGGAAACATCTTCTCTCCGTCTACCCTATCGAAACCCTTCGTATTTTAAAGACCTCGATCAGGTCGCCCCTCGGCCTTCTCTTCTCTAGAGGAAAGAGCCCCAGCCTGTTCAGCCTTTCCTGATAATAGATAGATGACCAGTGTCAACGCCCCTCGCCCAACATATTGGCAGAGTCAGAACAGGCTCCAGCACTCACTCCACCTACCCCATCCCCTTCCTCGCTCAGTGTTTGCCGCCATGAAAACAACCGCCACCCCTCCCCAAGTATTGCCATAGCACAGCTGCAGCATTAACCCTCGCAAGTGAAGCCAGTTTTCGATTCCCTTGTTGAAAGCTCAGAGTGTTCGCTCACTCAGGCCACCTGGGCTGCTGTGACTGGAACCACCAAGTACCGTCCGTGACGTTCAAAAAGATCTCCCCCCCCCCCCCCCCCGCCCTTGATCCCCACAAAATCACAAAGGACAAGGGTCCGGCATTTGTGGGGGGGGGGGGGGGGGGTGAAAATGGACTTTGCACAAGATCAGGGAGGCAGTGACCAGTTACCTACCCATTTTTTAGTGGTAGGATGCAATGTTCTGCCCCCTCACTCTTGAGGTTGCCCCGAGTGAGTGAGCACGACGCGCTGACCAAAAAAGGATTGAGAAACAGTCCCCAGGAAAGAGAAACTGACTTTACACAACTGGGATTCAGTTGTCCCTTGGCACCTCGTTCTTTAAGAGGATCAGGAACTCGTTCGGGAAGAGTTCGGTTACCCAGCGGTTTTCACCGCTGGCCAAACTCCAACTGAATGGGCGCACGCTGAAAGATCAGAACACGACCGTTCGCCCAAGTGGTTTTAAATTGCTGTAGGACATGATTCAATTTGCAACACGCTCATTACCTACACTTCTCTTCCTCATTTCCCTCCCCAAATTCAATCAGTCTGGTGTATTCGTCGATTTGAAATATATGTCTAGTTTACAATACCAATCCACTTACACCTCTAAAAAGGTCAATCCCTGTTATTAAATCTCAATCAAGTCACTGCATACCCTGCAACATATTAGCAGGACGACCAATTCATTTCCTTGCATTTCCACGAGAGAAGGGTAGAAAGCTTTTGTTAAAAAGCAACATTCCCAAGACTTTCCTTCTCTAAGCACACAACTTCCCGTAAAATGGTCTTCCTCTCTCCCCCCCCCAAATCACACAACATTCACAAATACCAAAATACTGCACTGCTGTTGCTGGAACTCTGAAGCTACAACAGAAAACGCTGGAAACACTCAGCCAGTCGGGCAGCATCAGTGGAGGGGGAGGTAGGGTTAGCGCTTCAGGTGGGATGAACCAGTTCCCTACGAATCCTTAACCCTTCCTTCCTCCCTCTGAAGATGGCGTGCCTGATGAACTGCTGGATGGTTCGCAGTCTTCTTCCACCCCGCTGCCTTTTAACTCTCAATACCAACTCGCCCCAGTCAGTGAACCGAGGATAATATTCGAGTCATTGCACCGCCTGCGCTCCATGTGCCAAAAACCTTGTCCAGCACAGACAATAGCTACAGGAATTTGCTCTCCACAATGCCACCTGCAGAAATCAAATCCAAAAGGCCTTCACCACGGGTTGGGCTAAGTTTGAAGTGTAAAATGAAATACGAATTTTGACTGAAACTTCTCTTCCCACCAGATCCAATAACACAATTCTTCCAGGAGCCAGAGCCATTCCTACATCCCTGGGGAACAGACTGCCCGACCTACTCCAACACTACGATTACAAGCAAGTCCATACAACTCTCCCAGCCACTTGGTTTGGCCGGGAACACAGCCAGTTCAGATCCTCTTAGAGAGAAGGTTTCAACAAGAGACTGAAACGCGAGGTGTAAAATGCAGCAGTCGGCCGTATGTAAAACAGCAAGTGGAAGTGCGAGGAGCTCACTGACGTCCTTTGGACAGAGACTAAACTGCGCTTCACCACAACGCCCCCACCTTCCGCAATCGACTGGTGCCCAGGATTTTGTTAACAGCGGCTTTGGATCAGGCCAAAGGTTGCACGAGGAGTGAATTAAAATCCACCGTTACGATAGCTCGCACATTTCACCCATTGAAAGACTGACTTATCGGAGGGCATAAATAAGGGAACAAGAGTTAATGTTAGAGCATAATCGCACAGCTGAAATTAGGAAAAAACAGCTGTTCATCCGAGAGAGAGAGAAGTTAACATTTCGGGTGGGACCATTCATCTGAACCAGACGAGGGGTCCGACCCTTATTCAGATACTGCCGTGTATTCCCAACACAGTTGGCTTTTATTTCAGACTTCCTTCATCTGTCCAGTTGTGTTTACACTGCTGCCTAGATTGGCTGTTAGATTCGCCGTGTTCGACAACTGGAGCAACTATTGGATCTTGACTGAATCCCTAACCAGCGCCGGTGGCCGACAGGGGCCAGCCCTCCGCTGCAGACAGCCTCCTACCTGCGGTGGAGAACATGTTGTCGAACTCGATGATCAGGTCATCCTCTCGGTCGAAGCGGACAAGTGACTCATCGATATCTGGGTAGTCCTCATCCAACTCCATTTCTGACCCCTCCTCATCCTCATCGTCCTCGTCCCCCTCCTCTTCCTCTCCTTCCTCATCGTCCTATGTACGCAATCACACACACACACACAAATAAACCACAGTTTCACTCCCCAGACAAGAGAGAGAGTGAGGAGAGGCTCCTGCTTCAGTTGCCCCTGCAGACGTGGAGTAAAGAGATATCCACTACAGCCAGTCACGATAAAAAGCCACGACTCTGTCGACAGTACACCACTCACCACCGCATTCTCCCGTGACAGAGCCTCTGACCTTTACTCCAAGGACGAACTGCGCCAGGAAGAGGGATGAATACAACAGAAATTGGAAAACAACTTAACATAGGTCATAGAGTGAAAGGGTGGTGGAAGCAGATTCAATATTAACTTTCCAAAAGGGAATTGGGTAAAAACGGAGACATTTACGGCACAGAAATGGGCCCCATTGGTCCACGCTGGTGTTTGTGCTCCTCCCACCCCTCTTCATCTCATCCCATCAGCATATCCTTCGATTCCTTTCCCCCCCTCATGTGCTCATCGAGCTTCCCCTTAAATGCATCTACGCCTCAACCACTCCACTTGAAGGGAAAATTTTTTACAGGGCTATGGGGGACAGAGCCGGGGAGTGCGACTAACTGAACAGCTCTTTCAAAGAGGGGGCTGGGGGGAGGTTTGTACACACCAATTAATACAGAAATGGTGCTGCCTTCATCACATTTGACCTGGTTGATGGAGGACTAAAAAAAAACTTGCATCTCTCCAGCGCCTTTCACAACCGCAGGACGTCCCAAAGCGCTTTACAGCCAATGAAGTACTTTTGAAGCGTGGTCACTGTTGTAATG
The DNA here is from genome assembly GCA_030390025.1 of Squalus acanthias. NCBI lineage: Eukaryota > Metazoa > Chordata > Chondrichthyes > Squaliformes > Squalidae > Squalus > Squalus acanthias. The sequence continues at coordinate 665,632 of JASTWF010000085.1, forward strand.
TAGGAAACGCAGCAGCCAATTTGTGCACAGCAAGCTCCCACAAACAGCAATGCGATAATGACCAGATCATCTGCTTTTTATTAGTGATGTTGGTTGAGGGATAAATATTGGCCCCAGGACACCGGGGAGAGCTCCCCCCTGCTCTTCTTCGAAAAAGTACCACGGGATCTTTTACATTCACCCGAGGGGGCAGACGGGGCCTCAGTTTGTCAGAACCACAGAAGGCAGTAGAGGCCAATTCATTAAATATATTCAAGAAGGAGTTAGATATATTTCTTAAAGCTAAAGGGATCAAGGGATATGGGGAGAAGGCAGGTACAGGGTACTGAATTGGGATGATCAGCCATGATCTCATTGAATGGCGGAGCAGGCTCGAGGGGCTGAATGGCCGACTCCTGCTCCTATCTTCTATGTCTCAACCGAAAGACGGCACCTCAGATAGTGCGGCGCTCCCTCAGTACTGCACTGGAGTGTCAGCCTGGATTTTTGTGCTAGAGTCTCTGGAGTGGGGACTCGAACACACAACCTTCTGACTCAGGCGAGAGAGCGACCCACTGCTGACTGAAGGGCTGGGCACCTCCAGTCAGAGACAGACACGGAAACTCGGGCTTCTAATGTCAGAGAGAGTCCATTCAAGAATGCCACCGGATATGGTTGGGGGGGGGGGGGGGGGGGGGGGGACCTGGGAGCCAAGTCCACGATAGGGTCTTAGCGCCAAACGCCAGCGGTACATGGATGCCAAGGAGGGAGGTGAAGATGAGGAGGAAAGCAGCCAAACCTAAAACAAGTGGGCTTGTGGTGCTTCCTCACCTGATCATCTTCATCCTCCTCCTCTTCCTCATCCTCGTCCTGGCTGTCGTCATCATCCTCGTTACTTCCACTGCTATCTTCCTCTTGCGTGTGCTCTTCATCGTCAGGGTCCAGGATGTTCATAGAATCTGAGCAAAGGAGAACAGTCGTAAATGGAGCCGCCAGACTTTTAATAACTGGACCCGATTCAGGTTTAGTTGCAAATTAACTTAACAGGACCAAAATTAACCAACTGAACTGAACGGAAATTAAAACCTGTAGTGCCCAATCATTCGCTCAAACAGCTCAAAGCATTTCACATACAATTAATTAATTTGAAGTACATTGTACATACATGCAGTAGCAATTTTGCACATAGGCAGATCTCACACAAAGCAATGAAGCGAATGACCAGTTGATTTGTTTTTTTTGGTGTTGCTTGAGGGAGGAATGTTGGCCCAGGACACAGGGGAGGACTCCTCTGCTCTTCTTCCAATAGTGCCATGGGATCTTCAAACATTCGAGCGTGCAGGCAGATGAAGCCTTGGATGAACGCCTCGTTCACAGGGCAGCGCTCCCTCAGTGCCCAGTCTGGATTAGGCCCCCGACTCGAGGGGCGAGAGCACGTGCCGAGCTGACACAAAGGAGGCAGCCGGTGCTAATTTCCCTGCTCTGTGACTGGATGACTGTGCTGATTGAAGATACGGAAGCAGGACCAATGCTGGAAGCGCAATCAATTGAAGACATTCCCGTGCACAAGCACAGTGGAACCCTGAAGGGAGAACCCCCCAAGCTGTACAGCTGCCCCCTTGATTCACACTGCGGACTGCACTGTTTTAATAGTGTCGTTCAGTATTCACCGGCACTCGTATACAAGAGGCAGCTCAGCCTCTCTTCCCCACCCGCCCACTGACGTGCTGCTGCTGCTATGACGAGAACTTGGCCTTATTAGCCCCCCCCCCCCCCCCACCCCCCGACCCAAAACCAGCACACTCAGCAAGTGCGGGTGAGTGCTCAGTCCATCACCCTCAGGACGCTATGTTAAAACAGTGAAGGACAGTTAGCAGCCCAGGATTACCCATCCACGTGCAGATTAATACTGCAATGGAAGCTACTTTTAGATTCATTTTTCAGATGTGGGCGTCGCTGGCAAGGCAGGCATTTATTGCCCACCCCTAATTGCCCTCGAGAAGGTGGTGGTGAGCCGCCTTCCTGAACCGCTGCAGTCCGTGTGGTGAAGGTACTCCCAACAGTGCTGTCGGGGAGGGAGTTGCAGGATTTTGTCCCGACAATGAAGGAACGGCCGATATATTTCCAAGTCGGGATGGTGTGTGTGTGGGGCTTGGAGGGGAACGAGGGGGTGGTGGTGTCCCCATGTGCCTGCTGCCCTGGTCCTTCTAGGTGGTGGAGGTTGCGGGTTTGGGAGGTGCTGACATTCAACAGCCAGGAAAGTGATCGCTACAACCGCACTGCTCATCAGGTGATAATGCAGTCAACAAAAGTAGCAGGATGGCTAGTGGCTTTGGAAGTTTAAGACTTAGATAGCTAGAAACAGTCGCTCTAAACAATCGGGGTAACAGAATTCCACTGCACGAGGCAACTACAGACCCAAATCTGCGGCAAATGTTGATCTGACAGCTACGGACTGTGCGCCGAATCGGAATCTGACTCCACCCACTTCCTGGCCACCGTCTCAGACTGTTTGCAACTGCGCCGTCCTATTCGACCCAAAGTTGAGCTTCCATCACAAAAAAACGCCTCCTTCCACCTCTGCCCCAGCCCATCTGCTGCTGAAACCCTCATCCATGCCTTTGTTACCTCCAGATTTGACTATTCCAACGCACTCCTGGCCGGCCTTCCATCTTCCACCCTTCACGAACTGGAGCGCTTCCAAAACTCCGCTGCCCCCGTGTCCCAACTCGCACCGAGTCCCGTTCACCCATCACCCCCTGTGCACACTGACCTACATTGGCTCCCGGTCCGGCAACGCCTCAAATTTAAAATTATGATCCTTGTGTTCAAATCCCTCCATGGCCTCCTCGCCCCTCCCTCCCTCTGTAACCTCCTCCAGCCCGACAACCCTCCGAGATCTCTGCGCTCCTCTGACTCTGGCCTTTGGTGTACTCCCACTACCATTGCCGCATCATTGGCGGCCGTGCCTTCAGCCATCTAGGCCCTAAGCTCTGGAATTCCCTCCAGAAACCTTTCCGTCACCTGTGCCAATATCTCAAGTGGCTCAGTGTCAAATCTTGGGCGATAATGCTCCGATGAAGCTCCTTGGGATGTTAGGACGTTAGAGGCGCTATATAAAGGCGCTCGTCAGTGAGCAGAAAAGCAGAGCCCTGTAACGGGACTACACAAGGGGCGACACGTTACTAGCTCACAGGCAAGGAGAAGAAGTGTCGCACCGTGGGACCAATATCACTCTGACTTGTCTTCTGGACAAACTTGTGTGTTGCACTGTCTGATTTAACATCTCCTGATCCAACCAGGATCTGTGCCGGTATCAAGCCCGCCCTTCCTACTCAAGAGGAGACAAGTTTGGACATTGTCTTGTCCCAAGGGCGAGGACTTCATTACTAAAGTGTCTTTTACCCGTACCCACCACCACCTATAGCAGTGGGGTGACCAGCGCAACCTCCACAATCCTTTTCCCTTCTCCTCCCTCCCAGTGTCTGTGCCACTGAATTTCCTGAAAACTTCCAGCCGTGAAAACCAAACAAGAGGGGTCGCGGCACCAAGACTTTCAGATATTGTTTTCGTTTCCGAGGCGTCTTTTGACCCATTTCCCCATTGTGCTCCCTGCTACAAAATGGCGAATGAAAGGGGAGCAAAGAGATGAAATGAGAGGAATCATGACTGTGGACGGAGCAACGATTGGAGAAAGAGAGAGACGAGAGCGATGGGAGGAGAGGAGAGGAAGGAATTAGATTGGTCGGGGTGGGGGAAGGAGGGAAGGAATTAGATGAGATTGTGGAGTACGGAGGGGTGGATGGGAGGGGAATGATCAGACACTAACCCCTTACCATCCCGAGCTTTGTGCAGTGCCCATTACTCGCATGCTGCACACAGAACTTTAATTTTTCTTTTGAAACTGATGACGATGCAGGGTTGGTAATTAAGGGCTCTCCTTCTGCACAGCAGTAAAGACAGTTTTGTTTTTGTACCTTCTCGGTTAGCCTGCAGGGTGGGTGGCTGACTGAGATTTGAGGGAGCCTCATCCATCAACACATCCTCCTGGGACTCATCCTCAGTACTTCTGCAAGCTGTAGCGCCAGAGGAAGGAAATAAAATACAAAGAAAAAGTGAATGCAAGCCCACGACAGTGCATTCTACAATTTCCACAATATACCAGCGGTTTTGGTACTCGGCCTTTGGGTTTTTCCTGCCCACACATTTGCACTTAGGAGCTTTAATCCTCGGGTTTTTGTGTGTGTGCGCGCAACGGGTCTATTTTTTTTTGTTTACTGGGAAGTACTTTAGTGTATACGCTTGAGCAGAGCGTGTGTCATTGTACAGTGTTGGGAGTTGCCCGTTTTGGGATCATTGAGAACTTCCTTAGGAACAGGGGTCAACCAGCACTGTCAATTTAAATCCCAATTCCCGGCGGTTTTCTCCTCGTACGCCCAATGCCATCCTTTGACACAAAGCAGGGGCGGGAAAGACACAAGAGACCTTTCCTCTTTCCTTGTTTAGGGACAATGCCCGATTGTTCTCCAGTGCCCATTGAAAGCCTTCTGCGAGCAAGCACGACACTGGAAGGGGTTCGGATGCCAAATGACCCGCCACGATGGGCCATAGTCGCCCCACTACTGCACAACGAGTAACTAAGTGCATCGTGAATCTCCAGAAACTGAACTCCGAACCTCGGGCCATGGCATTATGCGGACGGACACCTCCCACTTTTTCTGTGGGGCGGAGGGGAAGGGGGGGGGGGGTTGGAGGGAGGGAATATGGGGGAAGAGAAAGCGTGTGTGTGTGGGGGTGGGGGGTAGGGTGGGGATTGGAATAAACTGCCTTCAAGCTGCCAGATTCAGGCTAGTAGCGGAGGCACAAGAGCAGGGCCTTGGGAAGGTGCACGGCAACTAAAGGGAGGAACAGGCAGGCAAAGCGAGGGAAAAAAAAAATTACTTGCACAACCCTACAACACACGCCAGTGACAGTCACTGGGTTTTGGAAGAAGCTGCTCATTCATCTTGCACTGTGGGCGTGCTAGTCATTTACAAATCATCTCACCAGCGTTCGGCAAAGCAAACAGTCTTCTCACTTCAGCATCCTCTTTACGTGCCTGAATGCAGGTTTCGGGAGATACTCCCTGCTCTTTTTAAAAAAAAAATATAAACACCCCACATGCCCCTCCACGATCTTGTTTAAACAGGGAATGCTGCCATCGTTCTGGTGGAACTGGCTTGGAGGGATGACTGAATTCGATGATGTAGAATTGAAGCACGGACACGGGCCATGAGGCCCAACTGGTCTATGCCGGTGTTTATGCTCCGCACGAGTCTTGGAGATTACTGGAGAATTTTGCCGGTATTATTGCGGACCACTTCCCGCCATTCCGCCCAGTATTCCCATGAAGGTCACGAACCCGTGTCCTCGATCGCTGGGTGAATGACCGTATCGTGGAAAATGCGAAATCCCTCTACTCTCTCGCTATCGCAACTCGGTTTGGGAGCCATGCACCTCCCAAAGGCACTTGTTTCTGGGTTTCCTCCAACGTCGCTCCCCAGGAGACAATGGGCAGTGGCCCTGTGAAAGACGCTCCTAATTTCTCTCTCTCGTCCCCATCCCTCTTAAATACAAGGTGGAGCCGAGTGGAGGCCAGCCCACCAGCACAACCCTCTCCCCCTTCCAGTGTATCCTCATTCCAGCGCCCGTACAATGTCACCCGCGTTCGATGCTCAAAATCAAATGAAAACGTAAAACAGCAAGCACCCAGGTCGCTCGGTCAGTCTGTGAAAGAGAAAGACAGCTCAATGTTTTGGGCGAAACCCCTTCGTCTCAACTGTTTTAACAGTCAAACTTATTCGCATCATGGAGCGATAAACTTCCCAACATAAACAGGATGACTTTGATGTGTCGGGAGAGGAAAGCATAGCTTGTCTGATGCGGAAAGTGCTTGCGTAAGGAAACAAGTGATAATAAATGACGTCGGCCGTGAGTGATTAAAGAGTAAGTTTCGGGACTAGGGTAATAAACATAGTTGGAGGGATCCATTAGCTATAGTACAGAAAGAGAACAGTAGCTAAAGCCTCTTCTTCAAAGAGGTTGGAGACAGTCAGATCAGGAAGTCTTGTTTGAGAGGGGTAGCTTTGGCACAAACTACTAGTGTTTACATGAACAGACTGTCTTCAAAGGACTTGGGAATAGATACATCACGAGGTCTTATCTATGACATGTACCTTTGTAGGTAAAATATGGTGTATAAAGGAGCATGGTTTTCAATAGTAATTCAGAGGGCTCGAAAGATACTGAAACTTTAAAGTCACTCTCTGTTTACAGTTAGCACTGTGCATCAATAAAGTCTGTTCCGTACATTTCACTACGAAGTCTCGGGCTTACTCCGAACGTGTTGTTGTGAAGCAGAGGAGAAAGGGGGTGCACTGCTAACAACAACCCTTGAACTGGCAGAGGAGTCAATCTTTTCTCGTTTCAGATGCTGACTGACCGGCTGTGTATTTCTTCCCCCCCACCTCCACCCCCCAAGAAGGGAAATGAAAGGAAAGCAATTCGTGGCCATTTCCCCGCGCCCCTCCTCCGCCCCCCAAAATAGGAAGCCCGATGGTCTAACTCCCTCTGTAATAGTGTGTCAGAGGAATGTGACCACTTGGTGCTCAGTCACTGGGCCTTCTGATTTTAGGTTTTAATCCCATAATGTACCCTCCAAACTGTTGGCGTGAGCTCGATTAAGACCCTAAAACGCAAATATGCAGCCTTTCGGTAGAATAAACCCCTCTCTTGCCAAGAGTAGGATAACATGCGACACCTAATGTTCCCTTCAAGCAGCGTGGCCGCGCAGCGCTGCCGGGATCCCGCGCAGCCAGCTTTCAAATGCACATGCACGGTATTTGGAACGGGCCAGGCAGCCCCTTAAAGGGGCCCGCACGGTGCCAAAAAAATTTACAGGGAACATTGGCGAGACCCCAACTCTTTGCAAAAAAAACCCCACCTGTGCATCTCTTCCATTCCTCGCATGCTGCCACATTAAAAAAAATTCAGTGCAGTTAAAAAGCTTGCTATTTTCTGACCAATATTCCCAACAGTTTTGACCCCAACACAGAGGAGGGGGGAAAGAGAGGAGACCCTGGGAATCAGAAGGCCCATGCAGTGCGCCCAGGATCCCTGGGAACAGCAGAGTAAATGGACGGCGCCCAAGCCCACTCTGAACTGCAGCCACCCTCCAGTCCTGGGTGATAGGTACGCCTTACCGATGATCGTGCTGCTCACAGTCTCCACGTCTCGTTCCAACAACTCATCAATGAGATCCTCCAGCTCGTTCTCAACCTGAAAACACAATCACAAGCACCTCAGGAAGGAACGATACTCAAAAAAATGTTGTGAATCTTTGGAATTCTCTACCCCAGAGGGCTGTGGAGGCTCAGTCGTTGAGTATATTCAAGACAGAGATCGATAGATTTTTGCACACTAAGGGGATCAAGGGATATGGGAATCGGGCGGGAAAGTGGAGATGAGGTTGAAGATCAGCCATGATCTTATTGAATGGCGGAGCAGGCTCGAGGGGCCGAATGGCTGACTCCTGCTCCTATTGCTTATGTTTTTAAAACTTTCCCAACAGCTTAACCCCACGTGCTGCACCGGCGGTATTCGGTACGTTCAGGCAGCCTGTTTGCAGCCCACCTCTTCAGCGGTGGCCCCCCCAATCAGACCTGCTGCTACGTGGGCACCTGGGACTCTGTGCACGGCTTGCCCAGCTGTGGGAGATTGGCCAGGCAGGGCGCGTGCGGTGCTGGTCTCTCCCCTTTCCTTGCATAAGAACATAAGAAATAGGAGCAAGACTAGGCCCTTCGAGCCTGCTCTGCCATTCAATGAGATCATGGCTAATCTTCTGCCTCAACTCCATTCACCGGCCCTATCGCCATATCCCTTGATGCCTTTACTAGTCAGAAATCTATTGACTTCTGTTTTGAATATACCCAATGACTGAGCCTCCACAGCCCTCTGGGGTAGAGAATTCCAAAGATTCACCACCCTCTGAAGAAATTTCTTCTCATCTCAGTCCTGAATGGCCTACCCTTTATCCTGAGGCTGTGGTCCCTGGTTCTAGACTCCCCAGCCAAGGGCAACATTCTCCCAGCATCCACCCTATCAAGCCCTGTAATAATTTTGTATGCTTCAATGAGATCCCCTCTCATTCTTCTGAATTCAAGAGAATACAGGCCTAGTTTACTCAACCTCTTCTCATACGACAGCCCCGCCATCCCAGGAATCAATCTGGTGAACCTTCGTTGCACTCCCTCTATGGCAAGTATATCCTTCCTTAGGCAAGGAGACCAAAATTGTACACAGTACTCCAGGTGTGGTCTCACCAAGGCCCTGTATAATTGGAGTAAGACATCTTTACTCAAATCCTCTTGTAATGAACCATCAAGAGGCAGAGCTGCCACACTGCAAGTGCAAGGATTTGGTTCATGCACTCAATCACTCAAGGAAAGGCTCGACCGAGTTGCATCATCTCACAATGGGGTAGGGGAGGGAGAGGCTAGTGTCAATCATGGTAAAAGGAGGACCTGAGCAGCAAGGGTGACCTCGTTTGGTGGGCTGCCCTCCCTGCTTCATTCCCAAGGGCTTTTAACTTGAATAGCCACAACCAGCCTTGACCAAGAGTTAGCAAGCTTTTGACAGTGTTCTCTGCATTGTCTAATCAGCACCATCCCAACTTCACAGATGTGTCAATCGCACAAGATAGCCAGCAATCGGAAACGGCTGCCTTCTCCGCCTTACGGAAATATTACATTGAATTTACAGCACAGGAACAGGCCATTCGGCCCAACTGGTCCGTGCCAGTATTTCTGCTCCACACGAGCCTCCTCCCACCCCTCTTCATCTCACCCCATCACCATATCCTTCTATTCCTTTCTCCCTCGTGTGTTTATCCAGCTTCCCCTTAAATGCATCGACGCTATTCGCCTCAACCACTCCCTGTGGTAGCGAGTTCCACATTCTCACCACTCTCTGGGTGAAGAAGTTTCTCCTGAATTCCCGATTGGATTTATTAGTGACTCTCTTATATTGACGGCTCCCAGTTCTGGTCGCCCCCCCCCCCCCCCCCCCCCCCCCACCCCCCAAGTGGAAACATCTTCTCTACGTCTACCCTATCGAATCCCTTCATAATCTTAAAAACCTCTATCAGGTCACCCCTCAGCCTTCTCTTTTCTCGAGAGCAGAACACCAGTCTGTTCAATCTTTCCCAATAGTTATAACCTCTCAGTTGTGGTATCATCCTTGTAAATCTTTTCTCCAGTGTCTCTACATCCTTTTATAATATGGAGACCAGAACTGTGCACAGTGCTCCAAGTGTGGTCTAACCAAGGTATATGGAGACCAGAACTGTGCACAGTGCTCCAAGTGTGGTCTAACCAAGGTATAGGGAGACCAGAACTGTGCAGTGCTCCAAGTGTGGTCTAACCAAGGTACAGGAAACTCTTTATTAACCGGCACCCAAATATCCGGAAATCTCTCTTAACCGTCAAAATTCTTGAGTAGGTAACCGGGGTTTTCCTTCATCTCTCGTTTAAAATTAACTTAAAAAAAAACCGAGGCGTTTGCCTTGTATCGGAGCGTGTAGATTGGGAGGGGAATGTGCAGCCTGGGTAGGCAGTGGACACGACAGATGGTCAGCTGGCGGTCCCCGGGGAGACGGAGCTCCGAATGCAGGCGCATGTCAAGGTGTACGGGGCTCTCGTACGTTGGGAGATATAACTCTCCGTTATCCGGACTTTTTGATTAACCGGCACCATGCCGGTGCCGGTTAATAAAGAGTTTCCTGTATATGGAGACCAGAACTGTGCACGGTGCTCCCAGTGTGGTCTAACCAAGGTATATGGAGACCAGAACTGTGCACGGTGCTCCCAGTGTGGTCTAACCAAGGTATATGGAGACCAGAACTGTGCACAGTGCTCTAAGTGAGGTCTAACCAAGGTTCGATACAAGTTTAACATAACTTCCCTGCCTTTCAATTCTATCCTTCCAGAAATGAGCCTCGGGGTTTGGTTTGCTTTTGCCTTGTAATAGGGACACACAGGATAGAAGGAGGACGGCTACCTGCATCTCCTGGGCATTTAGCACTTCTGACTGCCCGGTTATCACCACCGTGTCCGCTTCCGTCTCCCCATCCATAATATCGTTGTCGGCCACTCCTGTGGGGGCGTGGTCTTCCTGCGTCTCAGTCTCTCCGGTCTCACCTAAGCAAATCGATGCAACAAAATGAATAATCAGCTCAGCGCCAGCAGGAATTCAAACGATCCGCATTAAAGGACACCTGTAAAAATTCCTTCAAAGGGAAGGGGTACGGACCTGGCAGCACTCAGCACAGGCGGACACGGGTCAGAGTTCAGCTTTGCTCGGTTTCCGGGAAGGGAAGAGGGGGAGGGGGAGCAGAGTGAAGGGGCATAGGAACAGGAGGAGGCTATTCAGCCCCTCGAGCCCATTCCGCCTTACAATCAGATTATGGCTGATCTGTATCGTAACTTCATCTACCCGCCTTGGTTCTGTAACCCTTAATACCCTTACCCAACAAACATCTATCAATATCTGGAATTCCCTCCCTAAACCTCTCCACCTCCCCTCCTTCAATAAGAACATAAGAAATAGGAGCAGGAATAGGCCATTTGGCCCCTCGAGCCTGCTCCGCCATTCAATAAGATCATGGCTGATCTTGGGCTCAAAGCCACTTCCCCGCCCGCTCCCCATAACCCGTCACTCCCTTATCTTGCAAAAATCTGTCTATCTCCACCTTAAATGTATTTAATGACCCAGCCTCCACAGCTCTCTGGGGCAGAGAATTCCACAGATTTACGACCCTCTGAGAGAAGAAATTCCTCCTCATCTCAGTTCTAAAAGGGCGACCCTTTATTCTGAGACTGTGCCCCCGCGTTCTAGATTTCCCCATGAGGGGAAACATCCTCTCTGCATCTACCCTGTCGAATTCCCTCAGTATCTTATATGATTCGATAAGATCACCTCTCATTCTTCTAAATTCCAATGAGTATAGGCCCAGCCTGCTCAACCTTTCCTCATAAGTCAAACCCCTTATCTCTGGAATCAACCTCGTGAATCGTCCCTGAACTGCCTCCAATGCAAGTATATCCTTCCTTAAATAAGGAGACCAAAACTGTACGCAGTACTCCAGGAGTGACCTCACTAATACCCTGTACAGTTGTAGCAGGACTCCATCGGTCCTAATTTCTCCTAAGGTGGCTTGGTGTCAAACTTTATTTGATTACGCTGCTGTGCAGCGTCTTGGGACGTTTTACTATGTTAAAGGCGCTTTATAAATGCAAGTTGTTGTTAAGGTTGCTGTTGAGCGCAGTACTTACCAGAGTCTGGCTGGTTGCCATTAGCATCGCCGCTCGTGATGTGCGTATCCTGCTCGGATTTGTTCTTGTTCGATGCATTCTTACTGCTGAAAAGGCTGCTTGGCTGGTTGACAATGCGAGAGAGTGTCTCCAAAGGCTTCAATGCAGCATTCACGGTGTTTGCCATGTTGGGACTAAAGAAAAAAAAATGAAGTTAGCTAATCTTTCTATTGCGGCCACGAAAATCTCCAGAATACCCCCAACATCTTTGAACGAGAAAATGTCCCGACAGTATTACGAAGTATTTACAGCATAGAAAGAGGCCATTCGGCCCAACAGGTCCGTGCCGGTGTTTCTGCTCCACACGAGCCTCCTCCCACCCCATCAACATATCCTATTCTTTTCTCGCTAAACGCACAGCTGGTCTCAGCAGCCTTTCACTCTTGTGTACGACTGCACCAGGGAACACTTGCACTGGAGTTTTTTTTTTTAATTATTTGTTCATGGGATGTGGGCGTCGCTGGCAAGGCCGGCATTTATTGCCCATCCCTAATTGCCCTCGAGAAGGTGGTGGTGAGCCGCCTTCTTGAACCGCTGCAGTCCGTGAGGTGAAGGTGCTCCCACAGCGCTGTTAGGGAGGGAGTTCCAGGATTTTGACCCAGCGACGATGAAGGAACGGCGATATACTTTCAAGTCAGGATGGTGAGAGACTTGGAGGTGGTGGTGGTGTTCCCATGCACCTACTGCCCTTGTCCTTCTAGGTGGAAGAGGTCACAGGTTTGGGAGGTGCTGCTGAAGAAGCCTTGGCGAGTTGCTGCAGTGCATCTTGTAGATGGTACACACTGCAGCCACGGTGCGCCGGTGGTGGAGGGAGTGAATGTTTAAAGGTGGTGGATGGGGTGCCCATCAAGCGGGCTGCTTTGTCCTGGATGGTGTCGAGCTTCGAGTGTTGTTGGAGCTGCAACTCGTCCAGGCAAGTGGAGAGTATTCCATCACACTCCTGACTTGCGCCTTGTAGATGGTGGAAAGGCTTTGGGGAGTCAGGAGGTGAGACACTCGCTGCAGAATACCCAGCCTCTGACCTGCGCTTGTTGCCACAGTATTTATGTGGCTGGTCCTGTTAAGTTTCTGGTCAGTGGTGACCCCCCCAGGATGTTGATGGCTGGGGTTACAAGCCTTCACCAAGATAAACACACACGCGGTCAGAAGACGATCGAGCATTCTGATTTAAAGACGAGGCGTTACTTTACCTGGACAAGTCGAGGCTGTGGGGAACTCTGGCCAGGTCGTTGACCAGCCCCTTTTTCAGGAAGAGCCGGATGATGTTGTTCATGCCGTTGTGCTGGGTCTTGACAGCGTTGCTGCTGTAGAAGCTGGAGGTGGACGGGCAGGACTCCATAATAGTGCTGATGATGCACATTACTGCCTGCAGCCTGCAGAAAGGGCGTCAAACGGAACAAGATTAACGGAGTGGGTACCCAAGTGGATCAATTCTACAGGCTGCACGTTGAGCGACTGCGTTAAGCAAGCGGCCTGTATTACATTCAGTCGTTGTGCCGGTGATTACAGCTTCGCGGGCGCTGCATGGCAAGAAGCTACTTTGGTGTTGCCTCCAGGATCTGGGTGACCCCTGACCAACGCTCCCTCTAAGTTGCACGGCCACACGCAGCCCGGGACCGGCTTTTTCCAAAGTTAAATATCGCGCATGCGCGAAACTGTGAATGGGCCGCGCACCCACAAAAAGTCAGCCGAAACTTTGTCCGACGTGCACCCAGCGCAAGACCATTTCAATCACGCACTGATTTAACCACCGCAGTAGATTTCGGAAACAGAATATGCGGACAGGAAAAACAAAACCCGCGCGATCGCTCGCTCCGATAGTTACCTGGCGTGTTTCTCTGTGCTCTCCGCCATCGCCAGCGCTCTGCTGAGGGCCGCTTTGACCTCGTTGACCAATGCGGCCTGAGCCTCTGTGCTTTGAGTCGCCGCCGCCAGACTGGCCAGGAAGAGCCTGGCCAGCGCTGGGGTGTCCTTGTCCCCCACGTTCTGGGTCTGGGGCAACAGGTGATCCAGGACAAATGCCAGGACGCTGCAATCCTGCAACGGGAAAAGTTAGAGAGAGAGAGAGCCTGAATTAGCACCTTGGAGCGAAGACACAGTAAACAGGCGCTCAGACACCACCACCTCCAAGTCACACACCATCCTGACTTGGAAATATATCGGCCGTTCCTTCATTGTTGCTGGGTCAAAATCCTGGAACTCCCTCCCTAACAGCACTGTGGGAGCACCTTCACCACACGGACTGCAGCGGTTCAAGAAGGCGGATCACCACCACCACCTTCTCAGGGGCAATTAGGGATGGGCAATAAATGCTGGCCTTGCCAGCGACGCCCATGTCCCACGAAACGAATTAAAAAAAAACACGCACAGGAACAGGAGGTGGCCATTCAGCCCCTCAAGCCTGTTCTGCCATTCAATTAGATCATGGCTGAGCTGTATCTCAACTCAAAAGCAAAATACTGTGGATGCTGGAAATGACTGGAGACACTCTTTTGGTCATTTATCTAGTATAACAAATCAGGAAAGACCAAACAGGCTTGACCTGATCGAGGTCTTTAAGATTATGAAGGGGGTTCGATAGGTTAGACGTAGAGAAGATGTTTCCACTTGTGGGGGAGACCAGAACTAGGGGCCATCAATAAGATCATAAGAAGTAGGAGCAGGAGTCGGCCATATGACCCCTCGGGCCTGCTCCGCCATTCAATAGGATCATGGCTGATCCGAACCTAGACTCACGTCCACTGCCCTGCCCGCTCCCCATAACCCTTCATTCCCTTATCAGCTAGGAAACCGTCCATCTCCGTTTTAAATTTATTTAATGTCGCAGCTTCCACAGCTCTCTGAGGTAGCAAATTCCATCGATTTACTACCCTCTGAGTGAAGAAGTTTCTCCTCCTCTCAGTTTTGAAACGGCAGCCCCTTATTCTAAGATTATGCCCCCTAGTTCTAGTCTCACCCATCAGTGGAAACATCCTCCCCGCCTCCACCCGATCAAGCCCCCTCACAATCTGATATTTCGATAAGATCGCCTCTCATTCTTCTGAATTCCAATGAGTAGAGGCCCAACCTACTCAACCTTCCCTCATAAGTCAACCCCCTCATCTCCGGAATCAACCAAGTGAACCTTCTCTGAACTGCCTCGAGAGCAAGTATATCTCTTCTTAAATATGGAAACCAAAACTGTACGCAGTATTCCAGGTGTGGCCTCACCAGTACCTTGTATAACTGAAGCAATATAAGACAGTCACTAATAAATCCAATCGGGAATTCAGGAGAAACTTCTTCACCCAGAGTGGTGAGAATGTGGAACTCGCTCCCACAGGGAGTGGTCGAGGCGAAGAGCAGAGATGCATTTAAGGGGAAGCTAGATAAAGACATGAGGGGGAAAGGAATAGAAGGATACGGTGAGAGGGTGAGGTGGCTCATGTGGAGCATAAACACCAGCATGGACCAGTTGGGCCGAATGGCCGGTTTCTGTGGGGTACAGTGTGTTATTCTATGTAGTTAAATCTATTCCAGATTCAGCAGTTAAGGGCTGTGGAAGAATGACTCTCGCCTATTTACCCATGGGACGTACTTGATCACCATATTTGCCTTCGCCTCTCCCACAAAGCTCATCGCTAACAATTTGATACACAGCCCGAGCGTGCTGAAGCCAGGCACGCGGTGGTAGGACCACGGTTCCCCTCACCTCTTTAATGAGCTCCGACTGGCCAGCCGTATAGTTGTACCCAGCGATCAGGGTGGCGATGCCAATGTACGAGCGCACCAGCTCGGCCAGCAGCCTCAGGATGGTGGACGTCGGCATGAGGGGCTTGCTGGCTTTTGCCTTCTGCTTCCCGTCTTCAGAGGCTTTGTCGCCGTCCTTGTCCTTCTTGCCTTCTCGGTTCTCCTCCGGCGTGGAAACTGTGCAGAAGGAAAAGGCAGGTTAATGCAGGGGGCTCGATAACCTCAGGAACCCTGTGCTTCAGAAAAAAGTGAGAAGTCGCACAACACCAGGCTTATAGTCCAACAGCTTTATTTGAAATCACTAAAGCTGTTGGACTATAACCTGGTGTTGTGCGACTTCTCACATTTGTCCACCCCAGTCCAACACCGGCAGCGCCACTTCAGAAAAAAGGCAAACAACTTGCATCTGTTCAGCGTCTTGAAGGTGGAAAACACATCGGAGGCGCAATCAGACAAAAATGGACGCCAGGCCAAAGGAGGAGTTATTAGGCTGGGTAGCCAAAAGTTTGGTCAAAGAGGGGGGTTTTAAGAAGCAGGAGGTGGAGAGGCAGAAGGGTTTAGGGAGGGATTTAAACCGTGCATGCCCCATGGCAGATGAGGAGGGATAGCACACAACGGTCAGTCGTAGAAAACGACATTCGGTCTGTTTCAGTGCCGTGGCAGAAGCCTGATTGGAGGGAGAGGTTAAGACACGACGTTGTGAGAAAGGTGGGCACATTGGGAGAAAGCAACACCTTCAAGGACTCGGCAGAGGAATGGGAAGTTGGAGACGGGGCGGCAGTTGGCGAGGACAGGGGGAGTCGAGACGGGGTTTTATTTTGAGGAAGGGGGGGGGTAATGGCGGCTGTTTTGAAAGGGAGGAGGGGGGGGGGGGAAAACAGGTCTCGAAGAGGGAACCATTTACGTCAGCTAAGGGAAGTTAGATGGTGAGCAGTTTAGCTCACCACCTCTCCACCACACGTTCTGGCTCTGAGTCACAAGAAAGCGGCGGGGTGGGGAAGACAGAGAGCCGACCAGCCTACATATGCAAACTGCACTGGCCGGACGGCTATCTGGCAGCATCTAAACAAGTCAACACATTGTTCAAGGCGCACACCTCGTTGGAACAGAAAATTCTGGAGACGTAAAAAGATTTGCATTTCTCCAGCGCCTTTCACCACCTCAGGACGTCCCAAAGCGCTTCACAGCCAATGAAATACTTTTGAAGTGTGGTCACTGTTGTAATGCAGCCAATCTGCGCACAGCAAGCTCCCACAAACAGCAACGTGATAATGACCAGATCATCTGTGTTTAGTGATGTTGATTGAGGGATAAATATTGGCCCCAGGACACCGGGGAGAACTCCCCCCCTGCTCTTCTTCAAAATAGTGGCCCGTGTGGGATCTTTTACGCCCACCCCAAAGAGCAGATGGGTTGAACGTCTCGTCTGAAAGACGGCACGTCTGACAGTGCGGCGCTCCCTCAGCACTGCGCTGGAATGTCAGCCTGGATTACGTGCTCGAGTCTTGGGAGCGGGACTTGAACCCACAGCCTTCTGACTCAAAAGGAGAGTGAAACCCACCGAGCTGTGGCCGACACCGACCGGGGGGCCAATCATTTCAGAACCAGCCAGCTCCGCCTTACAAGCAATGGGCCTGCTGCGCAGTTCCTGCTTCAGTTTCAGATCTCCAACACTCAAATTCTTCGTTTTCTCTTCTTTTAGGGAGAGGGCGTTGGGGGCACTGCAGTTTTAAAGCGAGCAAACCATCCAGGCAGTTTGGGGGTAATTTACTTGGAGAAAAAACATTGAAGCAACCAGGAAGAGACGGTTACAGAGCAGAGGTTTTTTTTTTAAAGGGGGATGGGGAACAACGTTCTCTCTAAGCTGCGTGGCTGTCTGCCAATCCCGCGCAACCCGGGACGGGCTTTTCCGATGTGAAATTTCACGCACGCGCGAAACATTGATGGGCCGCGCAGCCCGTTCAAGGGACTGCGCTCCCAAATTAAAAAAAATCAGGTGAAACACTGGTGGGGAGTCAACCAGGTGCCTGGGGGGGTAACAGAGCTGCAGTGGTCACTTCACTGGACCAGTAATCCAGAGAACGCCAGCTCAAATCTCCCACCACAGCAGTTTGAGAATTTCAACTCCCGTTTGGAAATAAAAAGCTGGCATCGGTAAAAAAGTGACCGATTGTCGTTAAAAACCCAACTGGTTCACTGATGTCTTTTAGGGAAGAAAACCTGCCGCCCTCACCCGGTCTGGGCCTGTGTGTGACTCCAGTCCCACAGCGATGTGGGGGACTCTTAGCTGCCCTCTGAAGCAGCCCAGCAAGCCCCTCAGTTGCATCAAGCCGCTACCAGCAGTTCCAGAAGGCAGCCCACCACCTCCACAGGGAAACGCAGTAAATGCCGGCCTTGCCCACATCCCGGGAATGAATAAGAACCAGGCACGAGAAGCCCAACCCGATGCTTTAAGAGCCTCCAAAACAAATGAAGCAGAGGCGCTGTGTGCATGCGCTCCCCACAGAGAGGCACCCCATTTACTCGGAGAACTGAGGCACAGGTTGACGGGCATGAACTGCGCGGACGGGAGACTTACCCTCGCCTTGAGATGTACCAGGCTGATTGGCATCGGTCGCTGCACCATCGGCAACAAAGACCTGGGTCTGCGAGAAGCAACGTCAGAGTTAACACATCTCATGTCATTTAAGTGTCTGAACAACCTCTCAATTTAGACCCTTTTCCTCTTATAGACCTGCTCACGTGCAGTTTTATACGAGAGAAGCAACACTGTCACCAGGTTTAATTAGCATGATGTTTCCAATTATAATAGGGAAAGAACACAGCGAACCCAATAAACACTTTACAATACCAATACACTTCTTGAACACATCCTTTCAAACTGATCCGACCGCTAGTGACAGACCTGCACCCACCAGTACTGTACCCCAGTGTTAGTGACAGACCTGCACCCACCAGTGTTAGCGACAGACCTGCACCCACCAGTACTGTACCCCAGTGTTAGCAACAGACCTGTACCCACCAGTACTGTACCCCAGTGTTAGCAACAGACCTGTACCCACCAGTACTGTACCCCAGTGTTAGCAACAGACCTGTACCCACCAGTACTGTACCCCAGTGTTAGCAACAGACCTGTACCCCAGTGTTATACAGTGACAGACCTGTACCCACCAGTACTGTATCCCAGTGTTAGCGACAGACCTGTACCCACCAGTACTGTATCCCAGTGTTAGCAACAGACCTGTACCCACCAGTACTGTACCCCAGTTAGTGACAGACCTGTACCCACCAGTACTGTACCCCAGTGTTAGCAACAGACCTGTACCCACTAGTACTGTACCCCAGTTAGTGACAGACCTGTACCCACCAGTCCTGTACCCCAGTGTTCGTGACAGACCTGTACCCACCAGTACTGTACCCCAGTGTTAGTTGTGACAGACCTGTACCCACCAGTACTGTATCCCAGTGTTAGTTGTGACAGACCTGTACCCACCAGTACTGTACCCGTTACAAAGTGACAGACCTGTACCCACCAGTACTGTACCCCAGTGTTAGTGACAGACCTGTACCCACCAGTACTGTACCCCAGTGTTAGTGACAGACCTGTACCCACCAGTACTGTACCCATGTTATAGTGACAGACCTGCACCCACCAGTACTGTACCCGTGTTATACAGAGACAGACCTGTACCCACCAGTACTGTACCCCAGTGTTCGTGACAGACCTGTACCCACCAGTACTGTACCTGTGTTATACAGTGACAGACCTGTACCCACCAGACTCAGTGTACCTCTTCCACTATGCCTTTGTTACCTCCCCAGCCCCACTTCCTGCTTAGTGCTCACTGATTCCCTAAGTGCACCTCAACTTTTTAATCAGGTGAAAGTTGCTTTATTATTACGAGTTGGCGATCAGCACATCTGTGCATCGCTCCCCCACCTTGTGCTCTGGACTTTTCCCATTACCTGCCACCCTTTCCCTCACCCAATCCCAACCCCAAGGTTACTCACATTGATGGTGAAGCTCTGCTGTGAATCGAAGTCACTGCCCTGCCGTGTCAGCGAGCGGTACTGCTGGTACATGTCGTCTCCCACGTCCTGCAGGAGCTGGCTCAGCTCCTGATTCACACTCACCAGCTTCACTTCAACCTTCTCGGCTGCAGTCGGTGGGAAGGGAAGACAGAGAGGCGCGTTCAATAAACCCAAACGGCAACCGTTTCAAGCACCTCATGACAAACTTGTCCGCCTGCGGCCACACTGCCCTAAAAGCACCTGGTCCCATCTGATCGCGGAAGCTAACCAGAGTCGGGCCTAGTTAGTACTTGCGTGGCAGTTGGCACCTCCCAAACCTGCGAACTCCACCACCTCAAAAAGGACAATGGCAGGGGTACACAGTGAACCATCACCTCCAAGTTTCACACATATACTTCCAAGTCAGCATGGTGTATCGGCCGCTCCTTAATTGTCACTGGGTCAAAATCCTGGAACTCCCGATCTAATAGCACTGCGGGAGTACCTTCACCACACGGGACTGCAGCAGTTCAAGGCGGCGGCTCACCACCACCTTCTCAAAAAGGTAAATATGGACGGGCAATAAATGTCGGCCATGCTCACATCCCGGAAACGCAAAGTCGAAAACTTAACCATGCTACCAGATTCCTGGCAAGGTTACTATAAGATAACCTGCTGCAATCCAGCGCTAAATTAAATAAAAAGAGCCAATTTTTTTTCATTATTCGCTCATGGGATGTGGGCGTCACTGGCAAGGCCCAGCATTTATTGCCCATCCCTAATTGCCCCTGGAGAAGGTGGTGGTGAGCCGCCTTCTTGAACCGCTGCAGTCCCGTGTGGTGAAGGTGCTCCCACAGTGCTGTTAGGGAGGGAGTTCCAGGATTTTGACCCAGCGACGATGAAGGAACGGCCGATATATTTCCAAGTCAGGATGGTCGGGGAACTTGGAGGTGGCGGTGTTCCCATGTGCCCTTGTCCTTCTAGGTGGTAGATGTCTTAAATTAAACCACAATCTAAGCCCACACGGCGCAGTGCAGTACCGAGGGAGGGCTACAATGTCAGAGGAGCCCCATCGCAGGTGGATGTGGAAGATCCCGCGGCACTACTGGAAGAAGGAGGTTATCCCAATATCTTGGCCAGCATTCCTCCCTCAGGCAACACTCCCAAAAAAACCTGGCCATTCATCTTGTTGCTGTTTGTGGATAAATTGGCAGCTGCACGTCCCCACGTGACAGTAACAGCAGTCTAACTCAGTTCACACGAAGCGTTTGCCAGATGCGATCAGGCGCTACACGATGGCATCTTTCTCGTTCAATGCAACGCCGTAGATTGACCAGCATTGCAATTCTACTCAGCTGCCAAGCCAACACTGTCTGCACCAACTTCAAATAAAGCAGCAGGCACTTTGGCTTCAGGCGGACGATTTTTCAAGAGCAAGCAGTGCCAACCGTGACTCAGCGGGCGGCACCCTCGCCTCGGAGTCAGAAGGTTGTGGGTTCAAGTCTCACTCCAGGGACTTGAGCACAGAATCTAGGCTGACACTCCCGGGGCGGTACTGAGGGAGCGCCGCACTGTCGGAGGGGCGGTACTGAGGGAGCGCCGCACTGTCGGAGGGGCGGTACTGAGGGAGCGCCGCACTGGCGGAGGGGCGGTACTGAGGGAGTGCCGCACTGGCGGAGGGGCGGTACTGAGGGAGCGCCGCACTGGCGGAGGGGCGGTACTGAAGGAGCGCCGCACTGGCGGAGGGGCGGTACCGAGGGAGCGCCGCACTGGCGGAGGGGCGGTACTGAGGGAGCGCCGCACTGGCGGAGGGGCGGTACTGAGGGAGCGCCGCATCGTCGGAGGGGCGGTACTGAGGGAGTGCCGTACTGTCGGAGGGGCGGTACTGAGGGAGTGCCGCATTGTCGGAGGTGCCGTCTTTCTGATGAGGCGTTAAACCAAGGCCCTGTCTGCTTTCTCTCAGGCGGACGCAAAAGATCCGATGGCGCTATTTTGAAGAGGAGCAGGGGAGTTCTCCCTGGGGCCAATATTTATCCCTCAACCAACTTCACTAAAACAGATTATCTGATCATTATCACATTGCTGTTTGTGGGATCTTGCTGTGCGCAGAGTGGCTGCCGTGTTTCCCACATTCCAACAGTGACCACACTTCAAATAGTCCTTCACTGGCTATAAAGCGCTTTGGGACGTTCAGAGATTGTGAAAGGCGCTATAGAAATGCAAGTCTTTCTTTCAAAAGCTGGAGTGACTGGGTAGGAGGCCAGAGCCTGCTCTCACACCTCGCAAAGTAGTGTCACAAGCGGACTGGGAACTGTGTGGTGCGAACGTGACAGCGGGGGCGACAGCGGGGGCTACACCGAGACCCCCCACCCCCAGCCGTCCTTCCCAAGACTAGTCCCACTGACTCAAACGTCAGTGACTGGATTATATTAAATGTGAGAAGTCGCACAACACCAGGTTATAGTCCAACAGCTTTATTTGAAATCACAAGCTTTCGGAGCGCTGCTCCTTCGTCAGGTGAAGTGAAGAGATGCATATAGGCACAGCATATATAGTCAGAGAACACTGCCAGGTGACTACAGTTAATCTTTCCAACTGCCCTTTATCACACCTCGGCAGAGAGATAATCGCTGTAATCAAAGGTGCGGATGGTGTCCAAACAGGTCAGTCAGGAAAACATTACATCAAAGACAATGAGGTGGGGTCACCAGGGGTCAAATGTGGCAGATGACCCCTTGTGACCCCAGCTCATTGTCTTTGATGTAATGTTTTCCTGACTGACCTGTTTGGACACCATCCACACCTTTGACTGCTGTGATTATCTCTCTGCCGAGGTGTGATAAAGGGCAGTTGGAAAGATTAACTGTAGTGATCTGGCAGTGTTCTCTGACTATATCGCTGTGCCTATATGCATCTCTTCACTTCACCTGACGAAGGAGCAGCGCTCCGAAAGCTTGTGATTTCAAATAAAGCTGTTGGACTATAACCTGGTGTTGTGCGACTTCTCACATTTGTCCACCCCAGTCCAACACCGGCATCTCCACATCATGGATTATATTAAAGCAGCGGGATTGTTTAAACAACGCTGCTCCTTGCACGGGAGTTTTTTTTTTTGCTGAGTGCATGGGACAGCTCTACGCCCCATCTGATTTATAAATGGCATGCAAGCCCTTTATTTCCCTCCAGCTCCCAAGAGGGCAGGCCTGGCCTATGGCCTCGACCGAGGCAGCCCTCGACACCCAGTCAGGGACCGCCTGTCTGGCTACATGCGTTGGGAGCTCTCGCACGCTCAACAATATTTCCGCTGGAACAATGTCACACCAGGACCTACCCTCATCGGGAGCGTGGTACGCTGACAGGGCGTTCAGCATGTCGTAGATAACTTCCTTGATGGTGTCAGGAATTGTCGGGAGCGGAGAGGGCTTCACCGGCGTCGTTTTGACCAGCTGCACGGCGTTGGGGCCCTTGATGCGCAAATTCTCAAATTCATCGTCGGAGGCTGAAGGAATGAAGAACAAAATGTGTTTTTTTTTAATTAAATAAAACTAAAAGACCAGAGTTTAAAATAATGCACCAGGCACCATCTTCTCAAATAAATTCTTGTGGGTGGGAACAAATATAATTTGGACTGCAAAATGAAGCTTACGCTGAACTATATTGGCAAATGGATTTCAATATAAGTGTGAGGTGGTGCATTTTGACAGGAGGAATAAGGAGGCCTCATACTCCTTGGAAAAGGGTCTAAATGGGATAGGGGAGCAAAGGGATCATGGGGTACACATTCACAAATCACTAAAAGTAGCGTCGCAGGTTAACAAGGCCATAAAGAATGCAAACCAAGCATTGGGGTTTATTTCTAGAGGGATAGAATTGAAAAGCAGGGAAGTTATGTTAAACTTGTATCGAAGTTTGGTTAGACCGCACTTAGAGCACCGTGCACAGTTCTCGTCTCCATATTATAAAAAAGGATATAGAGGCACTGAAGGTGGTGCAAATTTTTTTACAAAGGGTGATACCAGAAATGCGAGGTTATAACTATCAGGAAAGGCTCAACAGGCTGGGGCTCTTTTCTCTAGAAATGAGAAGGCTGAGGGGGAGACCTGAGAGAGATCTTCAAAATTATGAACGGGTTCGACAGGGTAGACGTAAAGAAGATGTTTCCACTTGTGGGGAAGACCAGAACTAGGGGCCGTCAATATAAGACACTATATACCGACAGCGGGGGAGGAGGAGCCTTTCTTTCTCTCTCCCACAGAGCGGTCGGCAGCGGGGAAGGAGGAGCGGACCTGGTTGGAGCGGCGGCGAGTCAATAAAGGGAGGCCCGAGGCTCAGGTAGGCCTCAGACCAGCGTCGACAGCGGGGGAGGAGGAGCCTTTCTTTCCCTCTCCCACAGAGCGGTCGGCAGCGGGGAAGGAGGAGCGGACCTGGTTGGAGCGGCGGCGAGTCAATAAAGGGAGGCCCGAGGCTCAGGTCGGCCTCAGACCAGCGTCGACAGCGGGGGAGGAGGAGCGGACCTGGTTGGAGCGGCGGAGGCCTGAGGTGAGTCATTAAACTCACCTACGTGGCCTTTTTCCCTAGCGGGGAAAGAGCTTCGCGGGCTTTTTCAAAGGCAGGGGGCGGGGCCAATTCATTGGTACCCGTATATAGGTGGAGCGGTTGCTAAACTCGAGACACTACACTTGTAGTGACTCCCACCCTCCCACCTCCTCTAACCTTTAGGGGTAGAGGGAATTTAAAAAGGTAGGTTCGATTTTATATTTTGTTTTCAGGGACTAAACTCCTGGACCTAAGATAAATAAGTTTAAATTTTAGTAATAAAGTAACATAAGGGTTAAGTCATGACAGGAAGTCTCGGACCCGTTTCATGCTCCTCCTGTGCCATGTGGGAAACCAGGGACACTTCCAGTGTCCCTGACAACTACGTGCGCGGGAAGTGTGTCCAGCTGCAGCTCCTGACCGCCCGCATGGCGGTGCTGGAGCTGCGGGTGGACTCACTCTGGAGCATGCACGATGCCGAGAACTCGGTGAATCGCTCATTTAGTGAGTTGTCCACACCGCAGGTAAAGGCTAGGACAGACAGTGAATGGGTGACCAAGAAGCAGGGCAATATCAGGAAGGTAGTGCAGGAGTCCCCTGTGGTCATCTCCCTCCAAAACAGGTATGCCGCTTTGGATACTGTTGGGGGAGATGGCCTACCAGGGGAAGGCACCAGCAGCCAGGTTCATGGCACCATGGCTGGCTCTGCTGCACAGCAGGGCGGGAAAAAGAGTGGTAGGGCTATAGTGATAGGGGACTCAATTGTAAGGGGAATAGACAGGAGTTTCTGTGGCCGCAACCGAGATTCCAGGATGGTATGTTGCCTCCCTGGTGCAAGGGTCAAGGATGTCTCGGAGCGGCTGCAGAACATTCTGAAGAGGGAGGGTGAACAGCCAGCTGTCGTGGTGCATGTAGGTACCAACGATATAGGTAAAAAGCGGGAAGAGGTCCTACAAGCAGAATTTAGGGAGCTAGGAGCTAAATTAAAAAGTAGGACCTCTAAGGTAGTAATCTCTGGATTGCTACCAGGGCCACGTGCTAATCAGAATAGAGAGAACAGGATAGTGAGATTGAATACGTGGCTTGAGCAGTGGTGCAGGAGGGAGGGATTCAAATTCCTGAGGCATTGGAACCAGTTCTGGGGGAAGTGGGACCTGTACAAAAGGGACGGTCTGCACTTGGGCAGGACTGGAACCGATGTCCTCGGGGTAATATTTGCTAAAGCAGTTCGGGAGGATTTAAACTAATATGGTAGGGGAATGGGAACCTATGTAGCGAAACAGGGGGAAGTAATATGCAGTCAGAAACAAATGTTAGAAGGGTGAGAAACAATAGGGGAAGGCCAAGTAAACAAAGGCAAGAAACACAAAGGGCCATACTAAATCACAAGTCTAAAAGGACAAAGGATGTTAATAAAACAAGCCTAAAGGCTCTGTGTCTTAATGCAAGGAGTATCCGTAATAAGGTGGATGAATTGACTGTGCAAATAGATGTTAACGGATACGATGTGATTGGGATTAGAGAGACGTGGCTCCAGAACAATCAAGGCTGGGAACTGAACATCCAGGGGTATTCAACATTCAGAAAGGATAGAATAAAAGGAAAAGGGGGTGGGGTAGCATTGCTGGTTAAAGAGGAGATTAATGCAATAGCTAGGAAGGACATCAGCTTGGAGGATGTGGAATCAATATGGGTTGAGCTGCAGAACACCAAAGGGCAGAAAACGTTAGTGGGAGTTGTGTACAGACCTCCAAACAGCAGTAGTGAGGTGGGGGGAGGGTATGAAACAGGAAATCAGAGGTGCGTGCAAAAAAGGCACGGCAGTTATCATGGGTGACTTTAATATGCATATAGATTGGGCTACTCAAACTGGAAGCAATACAGTGGAGGAGGATTTCCTGGAGTGTTTAAGGGACGGTTTCCTAAACCAATATGTTGAGGAACCAACTCGAGGGGAGGCCATCCTGGACTGGGTGTTGTGTAATGAGGAAGGACTAATCAGCAATCTTGTGGTACGAGGCCCCCTGGGGAAGAGTGACCATAGTATGGTGGAGTTCTACATTAGGATGGAGAAGGAAACAGTTAAGTCAGAAACCATGGTCCAGAACTTAAATAAGGGCAACTTTGAGGGTATGAGGCGTGAATTGGCGAGGTTAAATTGGCAAGCGATATTTAAGGGGCTATCAGTGGAAGGGCAATGGCAGACATTTAGAGATCGCATGGATGAACTACAACAATTGTACATCCCGGTCTGGCGTAAAAATAAAAAAGGGAAGGTGGCTCAACCATGGCTAACAAGGGAAATCAGGGATAGTATTAAAACCAAGGAAGTTGCATACAAATTGGCCAGAAGTAGCAGCAAACCCGGGGACTGGGAGAACTTCAAAACTCAGCAGAGGAGGACGAAGGGTTTGATAAGGGCAGGGAAAATAAAATATGAAAGGAAGCTTGCAGAGAACATTAAAATGGACTGCAAAAGCTTCTATAAATATGTAAAAAGAAAGAGGTTAGTAAAAACAAACGTAGGTCCCCTGCAGTCGGAAACAGGGGAAGTCGTAATGGGGAACAAGGAAATGGCAGATCAATTGAACAAGTACTTTGGTTCGGTGTTTACTGTGGAGGACACACACAACCTGCCGGAAATAAAAGGGGTCAGAGGATCTGGTAAGAGGGAGGAGCTGAGGGAAATCCTTATTAGTCGGGAAAAGGTATTGGGGAAATTGATGGGACTGAAGGCTGAAAAATCCCCGGGGCCTGATGGTCTGCATCCCAGAGTACTTAAGGAGGTGGCCTTGGAAATAGTGGATGCATTGACGATCATTTTCCAACATTCCTTAGACTCTGGATCAGTTCCGATGGAGTGGAGGGTGGCCAATGTAACCCCTCTTTTTAAAAAAGGAGGGAGGGAGAAAGCAGGGAATTATAGACCGGTCAGCCTGGCATCGGTC
Organism: Squalus acanthias; assembly: GCA_030390025.1. NCBI lineage: Eukaryota > Metazoa > Chordata > Chondrichthyes > Squaliformes > Squalidae > Squalus > Squalus acanthias. The sequence goes on from JASTWF010000085.1 coordinate 692,243, forward strand.
GTGGGTAAAATGATGGAAGCAATTATTAAAGATGTCATAACAGACCATTTGGAAAGTGCCGACATGATAGGTCCAAGTCAGCATGGCTTTGTGAAAGGGAAATCATGCTTGACAAATCTTCTGGAATTTTTTGAGGATGTTTCCAATAGGGTGGACAGGGGGGAACCAGTAGATGTGGTGTATTTGGACTTTCAGAAGGCCTTCGACAAGGTCCCACACAAGAGATTGGTGAGCAAAGTTAAAGCACATGGGATTGGGGGTAATGTGTTGACGTGGATTGAGAACTGGTTGGCACACAGGAAACAAAGAGTAGGAGTAAATGGGTACTTTTCAGAATGGCAGGCAGTGACCAGCGGGGTACCGCAGGGTTCGGTGCTGGGACCCCAGCTGTTTACATTATATATTAATGATTTGGACGAAGGGATTAAATGTAATATCTCCAAATTTGCGGATGACACTAAATTGGGAGGCAGTGTGAACAATGAGGAGGATGCTAGGAGGCTAGAGTGACTTGGACAGGTTGGGTGAATGGGCAAATGTATGGCAGATGAAGTACAATGTGGATAAATGTGAGGTTATCCACTTGGTGGTAAAAATAGAGAGGCGGACTATTACCTGAATGGTGGCAGATTAGGGAAAGGGGAGGTGCAACGAGACCTGGGCGTCATGGTACATCAGTCACTGAAGGTGGGAATGCAAGTGCAGCAGGCAGTCAAGAAAGCAAACGGAATGATGGCCTTCATAGTAAGGGGATTTGAGTACAGGAGTAGGGAGGTGATGCTGCAGTTGTACAGGGCCTTGGTGAGGCCACACCTGGAGTATTGTGCGCAGTTTTGGTCTAACTTAAGGAAGGACATTCTTGCTATTGAGGGAGTGCAGCGAAGGTTCACTAGATTGATTCCTGGGATGGCCGGACTGACATATCAAGAAAGATTGGGTCAACTGAACTTGTATCCTCTGGAGTTCAGAAGAATGAGGGGGGATCTTATAGAGACATTTAAAATCCTGACTGGTTTAGACAAATTAGATGTGGGCAGAATGTTCCCAATGTTAGGGAAAACTAGAACCAGGGGTCACAGTCTAAGGATTAAGGGGAAGCCATTTAAGACTGAGCTGAGGAGGAACTTCTTCACCCAGAGAGTGGTGAATCTATGGAATTCTCTTCCACAGAAGGTTGTTGAGGCCAGTTTGCTAAATATATTCAAAAGGGAGTTAGATATAACACTCACAACTAGGGGGATCAAGGGGTATGGCGAGAAAGCAGGAATGGGGTACTGAGGTAGCATGTTCAGCCATGAACGCATTGAATGACGGTGCAGGCTCGAAGGATCGAATGGTCTACTCCTGTACCTATTTTCTATGTTTCTATAAATCCAATCGAGATTTCAGGAGAAACTTCTTTCCCCAGAGAGTGGTGAGAATGTGGAACTCGCTACCACAGGGAGTGGTCGAGGCGAATAGCGGAGATGCATTTAAGGGGAAGCTGGATAAACACATGAGGGAGAAAGGAATAGAAGGATATGGTGATGGGGGGGGGCGATGAAGAGGGGCGGGAGGAGGCTCGTGTGGAGCAGAAACACCGGCACGGAGCAGTGGGGCCAAATGGCCTGTTTCTGCGCTGGGCATTCTATTTCACATCTGCTGAGTTAGTGCGTTAACCGGAGCGATAGTTTCACTGGGAAGGGGATTATTTCCTGGCTGTTTCATACCATTTAGCCACATCTGTCAGATTACCTGCGACGATGCAAATAAACCTCAATAAAAAGGGATGTTTCACGGGAGTCGATCACGTGCCTGTCCGTAGTTCGCCGGCAGCCTACTCTGACCGAGCGAGCGTCGCAGCCGAGCCCCGCTCCTGCACGCACCAGACGGCCACTTTCCAAACAAGGGGCCACGGGGATCAGCGATCAGGAGCAGAAACCCCTTCAGATGTGTGAAGTTTCCGCAGACTTTACTGAAGCAACCGAATCGATTAAAATTGGATTGAATGCTGTAATGCTTAAACTGGCTCGCTGGAGCTAGAAACAATGAGAGTCAACTGAACTAAGGAACAGTATTGATGAGCGTAATACTATTCGACGCACTGATAGAGGAAACCAACTTCTATTAACCTGCAGGATAGACTTAAAAAGGGCATCGTTTGGGAGATTGGTGCTGGAATAACACCTCTGGCGACCGACATACAATGACCACCTGAACTTCTCGGACACCAAAGCATTGGGCCGTCTCGCCGTTAACCTACCGGTCCCATTGCCACGGGGCGCAGGCAGGGCTATCCGGATACAGTTCTTCGCCACCTCGGTGAATATCTCCGGGTTCCTGCAGGCGGCTGGTCCCAGGACTCTCAGGATGTAGTTAATCTCTCGGGAACCCAGGCTCCCAGACACCACACCGGAGGTCGTGCTGCCCGCCCCGCTGGTAGCGGCCGAACGCACCACCTGAAAAAAGAGGGAAGGGCCGTGAACGACCACCTAATACATCGCCGAAGTTTCTCAGTGCAAAATTACAGCAAGCCAGGAAAATATTCGATGGAGACGACAGTACCGAGACCGGGGCAATACTGCCTGGAAACATTCTACCATGACCAATAAAGGTAGTCACCCTCTTCACCAAAATTCGCCCTGCAGAGAAACCGTAAAATTGTAGTCCAACTCTGCCATTCCTTTGCTAGTTTCTCTCAGGATCCGAGGGCGTAAAGCAGCAGGTTCCTGCGATTTCATTTGTGTTCACTGTGCTAGCTGCTTCCAGTTACTGTCGCGGTACAACAGCGTAGTAGTCGTGGAAGTAACAGCGGAGAGCTCACGCCAGACGTCGCTTGCTGGGAGTGATACCGACTCGCACTCGGGAGTGGCGCAAGTTACTGGCTTGGGGTCGACAGGCAGGGTATGAAAATTACCACTCGTCACGGGGGGCCCCAATTAGCACGAGGGTTAAAACCTCTCGCCGTTTGGTGCGCTGACCTCTGTATCCCCTTATCTACGTGTACTGTAAAAGATTAAGTGCAAAATCAACTGCTCTTCCCCGACCCCTCCTACCATTAGGTTTCTCTGCCCCACAACCCCAAGCTAACAATCAGATCATAGAAACATAGAAGATAGGAACAGGAGTAGGCCATTCGGCCCCTCGAGCCTGCTCCGCCATTCGATGAGATCATGGCTGATCATCCAAACTCAGTACCCTGTCCCTGCTTTCTCCCCATATCCCTTGATACCTTTAGCTTTAAGAAATATATCTAACTCATTCTTGAATATATTTAATGACTTGGCCTCAACTACCTTCTGTGGTAGAGAATTCCACAGGTTCACCACTCTCGGTGAAGAAATTCCTCCTCATTTCTGTCCTAAATGGCTTACCCCTTATCCTTAAATTATGACCCCTGGTTCTGGACTCTCCGACCATCGGGAACATTCTTCCTGCATCTAGTTTGTCCAGACCTGTCAGAATTTTATATGTTTCGATGAGATCCCCTCTCATTCTTCTATACTCCAGCGAGTATAAGCCCAATCGACCCAATCTCTCCTCATATGTCATTCCTGCCATCCCAGGTATCAGCCTTGTGAATCTTCGCTGAACTCCTTCCATGGCAAGAACATCCTTCCTCAGATAAGATCAGTTAGATTGAAGGCCGATAAATCCCATCGCTGCCTCACTCCAGCCTATCTCCGCTAGCCCTTGCGCTCGAGTCTCGGCTACTGTGCATCTTCCCTCACCCTTTCCTTTCCCCCTCCCTCAGATGGTAAAACCATCAGTCCTCATGTACTAAAATCTCTCAAAACCTCCTCAAATCCGACATCTTCAGCCTCAACAACTGGCATTTATGTAGCGCCTTTAATCTAGTAAAATGTCCCAAGATGCTTCACAGGAGCGGAATCAGACACAATTTGACACCGAGCCAGAGAGATATTAGGACAGGTGACCAAAGAGGTCGGTTTTAAGGAGCGTCTTAAAAAGGGGGAGAGAGAGGCGGAGAGGTTTAGGGAGGAAATTCCAGAGCTTAGGGCCCAGGCGGCTGAAGGCACGGCCGCCAATGGTAGGGTGATTAAAATCGGGGAGGCGTAAGAGATCAGATTTGGAGGAGCGCAGAGATCTGAGAGTTGTGGGGCTGGAGGAGGTTACAGAGATAGGGAGGGGGGGGTGGTGAGGCCATGGAGGGATTTGAAAACAAGGATGGGAATTTTAAAATCAACCGGGAGCCAATGTAGGTCAGCGAGCACAGGGTGGGTGATGGGTGAACGGGACTTGGCGCGAGTTAGGACACGGGGGCAGCAGGAGTTTAGGACCAGCTCAAGTTTATGGTGGGAGGGTCGGCCAGGAGTGCGTTGGAATAGCCGAGTCTGGAGGTAACAAAGGCAGGGATGAGGGTTCTGGCAGCGGATGAGCTGAGGCAGGGGTGGAGACGGGCGATGTTGCGGAGGTGGAAGTAGGCAGTTTTGGCGATGGAGGATGTGAGCTCGGAAGCCTGCCTTTGCTCACCTGCCTGCGGTCCAAATCTCACCCCACTTCCCACACGAGCACCACGGACGGTGCTACTCAAGAACTGCAGAGCGTACCGGAGGCAGACAAGGCCAGGCGGGGAAGTCCCGTCTGGAGAACGGGCATACCTTTTCCATGGTGTGTTTGAGCGTGCAGGGATCCTCGATCACGTGCCGGAAAAGCAGCGTGACCAGCGGCGTGAACCCGTTGAATCCGGAGCCCTGCGTCAGGTTCAGGATCATGCGGGTGCTGCCGAGCTCCGCGAACATCAGGGCGCACTTGTGCTCGCGGGTCAGGCGCAGGCAGAGCCGCAGCGTGGCGTGCAGCGTGTCCGGGTCCACCGGCACGCTGATCATGCTGACGCACGACCGGATCAGCACCGTCATCTGCTCGTCCGTCAGCCCCTGGATCACGATGTCGCTCGCCTTGACTTCTTCCCTCGGCTCCTTCTCTGCCGTGGTCTCGGACACGGGTTCCACTTCTTAGATAATAAAAATATATATATTAAAATCAGCAACAAGAATCTAGGTCACAAATTCATTCATTTAACAGTCCATCTCCGGCGAGTAAGGAGGGAAAAAAAACCTAGCATTTCTCCAGCTCCTTTCACCACCTCAGGACGTCCCAAAGCGCTTCACAGCCAATGAAATACTTTTTGAAGTGTGGTCACTGTTGGAATGTAGGAAATGTGGCAGCCAATTTGCGCACAGCAAGCTCCCACATACAGCAATGAGATAAATGATAAGATCATCTGTTTTTAGTGATGTTGGTTGAGGGATAAATATTGGCCCCAGGACACCGGAGAGAACTCCCCCCTGCTCTTCTTCCAATAGGGGCCGTGGGATCTTTTACATCCACCTGAGGGCAGACTGGACCTCAGATTAACGCATCATCTGAAAGGCGGCCCCTCCAACAGTGCAGAGCACCCTCAGTACCGCCCCTCCGACAGTGCAGCGCTCCCTCAGTACCGCCCCTCCGACAGTGCGGCGCTCCCTCAGTACCGCCCCTCCGACAGTGCGGCGCACCCTCAGTACCGCCCCTCCGACAGTGCGGCGCTCCCTCAGTACCGCCCCTCCGACAGTGCGGCGCTCCCTCAGTACCGCCCCTCCGACAGTGCGGCGCTCCCTCAGTACTGCCCCTCCGACAGTGCGGCGCTCCCTCAGTACTGCCCCTCCGACAGTGCGGCGCTCCCTCAGTACTGCCCCTCCGACAGTGCGGCGCTCCCTCAGTACCGCCCCTCCGACAGTGCGGCGCTCCCTCAGTACCGCCCCTCCGACAGTGCGGCGCTCCCTCAGTACTGCCCAGGGAGTGTCAGCCTAGATTACATACTGAAGTCTCTGGAGTGGGACTTGTACCCATGACCTTCTGCCTCAGGAGAGAGGAAGACACATCAAATGAAGACAACCCAATACACCTTGGGAGTACGATAGCATAATGCTTAAGGTACTGGACAAGCAACCTAGAAAATCTGGTAACTTGTGGGTTGGCACCAGAAATAGGACCATGAAAGCCGTAAAAACCCAACTGCATCACTCAGGTCAAGAACCTGCCACCTCTGCCCGGTCTGCCTTACACGCGACTCCATGATGAGCCAACACCCACTGAGGAGGCCTACAAAGCCGCTCAGATGCACGAACAAGTCGCGATTGATGGCGGCTCGCTTTCTCGGGACGGGCAAGAAGTGGGGGGAAGTATAGATAGGAAAGTGCACAAACTTCAAAACTAATACTACGTATACACTCCCTTTGAGGCGACAAGCAGCATTTATGCAGCTCCTTGAACAGAGCAAAACGTCCCGCGGCGCTTCACAGGAGCGCCAGACAAAAATTGACCCGAGCCACATAAGGAGATATTAGGATAGAGAGGTGGGTTTTAAGGAGCGTCTGAAAGAAGGAGAGAGAGAGAGAGGCAGAGAGGTTTAGGGAGGGAATTCCAGAGCTCGGGGCCCAGGCAACTGAAGGCACGGCCGCCAATGGTGGAGCGATGGAAATCGGGGAATGCGCAGGAGGTCAGAATTGAAGTTAACGAGGGTTGTTTGGAAGTGAAAATGTCGACGGTTGCCCGGATATGAATCGAGGAGGAGCGCGGTTAGATTCCATACCGTTGGGTTTCTCTTCCTTGGGGGGTTTGGGCTCGGGTTCCTTGCCCTCCTCGAGGGTCTTCTCCAAGTCCTGCACAAATTGCGAGCTGCTGCTTTTGGAGTTGGTTTCCTTCCGCGGCAGGCGCTGTAAAGTCAACATCACCGGCCGCCTGTTTCCAGTCTCCTCATTTACCTAAAAACAGACAAGAAACAGTGTGGGTTACAACAGCATCAGAAAGGGTCAGGCTGTGGCCGAGGGCGGCATCAGAAAGGGTCAGTCGGTGGGCGAGGGCGGCATCAGAAAGGGTCAGTCGGTGGGCGAGGGCGGCATCAGAAAGGGTCAGTCGGTGGGCGAGGGCGGCATCAGAAAGGGTCAGTCGGTGGGCGAGGGCGGCATCAGAAAGGGTCAGTCTGTGGGTGAGGGCGGCATCAGAAAGGGTCAGTCGGTGGGCGAGGGCGGCATTAGAAAGGGTCAGTCGGTGGGCGAGGGCGGCATCAGAAAGGGTCAGTCTGTGGGTGAGGGCGGCATTAGAAAGGGTCAGTCGGTGGGTGAGGGTCAGTCGGTGGAAGAACCCACCAATTACAAATGGACATCCTGCCCTGCATTTTGAAGAGACTTGGGGGAACATTAATTAGAGATGACATTTGGTAAACGTATAATTACATGGACTGTCCAGCACAGAAACAGGCCATTCAGTCCAACAGTTACTTGCCGGTGTTTATGCTCCACACGAGCCTCCTCCCGCCCCATCACCATAACCTCTATTCCTCTCTCCCTCATGTGTTTATCCAGCTTCCCCTTAAATGCATCGACGCTATTCGCCTCGACCACTCCCTGTGGTAGCGAGTTCCACATTCTCACCACTCTCTGGGTAAAGAAGTTTCTCCTGAATTCCCCATTGGATTTATTAGTGACTGTCTTCTATTGACGGCCCCTAGTTCTGGTCTCCCCCACAAGTGGAAACATCTTCTCTACGTCTACCCTATCGAACCCTTTCACAATTTTAAAGACCTCGATCAGGTCACCCCTCAGCCTTCTCTTTTCTAGAGAAAGGAGCCCCAGTCTGTTCAGACTTTCCCGATGGGTATAACCTCGCAGTTCTGTTTTAACAAGTGACCTGGTCACTCAATACCAGGAGAGAGTGAGTTGGGTAGCTCTAATTTTAAGGTCATGCCCCCTTGTTCTGGACTCCCCCCACCAGAGGAAATAGTTTCCCCTGCCCAGCGCCCATTCCACATGTCGCTCGCGCTCTGCTGCCACCAGTCCTAAACGTGCCGTTGCCCAGTTTGAGTCCGTGCCCCACGGCCGTGGTTCAGTCGTGTGGTGCGGCGGACTCGCCGTTCTGTAACGGTAGCAGTCGAGTTAGAAAGGTAGCCAGCGATGGGCAGCTGGCCTCATTACCTGCACCATGGTGTTGAACTGCACGGTGTACCTCCTCCGGCCGGCTGTAAACCGCACGCTGGTCTCGCCCGCCCTCCAGGCCGCGTCGATGGTGCTGTTGTTGCTCGCGCTGTAACTGCACCAACGCCCGGAACGATCATCGAACCACCTCCAGTTATTTCCAGTTGGCTGCAGATACTGTCAGAAAAATGCAACAGATTATAAACTTAGGATACGGTCGTGCTTTCCCCCCCCACCCCAACTAAAAGAACCAGGGGGTCAGTGTCTCAGGATAAGGGGTCGGCCATTTAGGACTGAGATGAGGAGGAATTTCTTCACTCAGAGGGTGGTGAATCTTTGGAATTCTCTACCCCAGAGGGCTGTGGAGGCTCAGTCGTTGAGTATATTCAAGGCGGAAATCGATAGATTTTTGGACTCTAGGGGAATCAAGGGATATGGAGATCGGGCGGGAGAGTGGAGATGAGGTCGATGATCAGCCGTGATCTTATTAAATGGTGGAGCAGGCTCGAGGGGCCGAATGGCCCACTCCTGCTCTTACTTCTTATGTAAAGCTCATTCGACTCATTGAGCCCACCCAACCCTTGATCTTTCGTTAGTTTGCTTGTTCAGCATATGGCTCACTGTTGCCTTAGTCTCCTGGGAGCATTTATATAAAAAAAAACCACCCAGACAGGCTGTTAATACTCCCACTACCTGAACAACCTGTATAATCGGGGCCACAGCGACCCTCCTGCAACATACGCCCCCTGTAACGTTATACGCATTTTTTGAAGCCTGTTCGAGACCGTGGTGAAACCGGCAAGACAAGGATTATTGCAGTGCGCCCAAGGTGGTGACGGCTTGCTTGGTCACTAAGGGCATTAAACGGCAGCCACATTAGGCCAGGGAAGGGGTGGCAGGTTCCCTTCCCTGAACGGCGTTAGTGAACCGGTCGGATTTTTCACAATCCGGCAGCTTTCAAGGTAATTTCCACCACCCATACCAGCCTACGAAATCATCAGATTTATTGAATTTAATTTCACGTTGGGATTGCCAAGGCCAACAGTGAAACCACTCTGGCCATACCAAGCCGGCTGTACTGCTACAATGTGCGGAGGATGTCAAGAACCCGGGGGGGGGGGGGGGGGGGGGGGGGGGCGCGCAGGGGGCCTAATGGGAGTGTTCAGGACACCAGAGACGAGCTCCAGACAGCTGAATAGCCTCTCCTCATCACCGACGTCTGCTCGTAAATGGGGCCCAAACACAGTTATCCTGGCTAACAGAAAACGCTGGAAAAACTCAGCAGGCCAGGCAGCATCCGTGGAGAGAGAAACAGAGTTAACGTTTCAGGTCGAAGACCTTTTGTCAGAACTGGAAAAAAGCAGGAAATGAAATAGATTTAAAGCAAGCATAAAGCTGGGAAAAGGGGGAGGGGATGAAAGAACAAAAGGAGAGATTAAGAGACATTAAGAGATATCAAGGCAAGAGGTGGTGTTAATGTGACAGGTTGAGGCTAAAAGAAGTGTGAAATGCACTGGCAGAATGAAGGACAGCTGCCAGCTTCTGGGAGGGAAAAAAAAGGGGGGGGGGCGCAAACAAAAGGGTGGATGAAAAAATAAAATATAAATGTGATAGGGGCTGAGGTTATGATCTGAAATTGTTGAACTCGATATTGAGTCCGGAAGGCTGTAAAGTGCCTAATCGAAAGATGAGGTGCTGTTCCTCGAGCTTACACTGAGCTTCCGTGGAACAATGCAAGAGGCCGAGGACGGTGAGGTCAGAGTGGGAGTGGAGCGGAGAATTAAAGTGACAGGCCACCGGGAGCTCAGGGTCCCCCTTACGGACTGAACGGAGGTGTTCCGCAAAGCGGTCACCCAATCTGCGTTTGGTCTCCCCAATGAAGAGGAGACCGCATCGTGAGCAGCGAATACAGTATACTCAATTGCAGGAAGTACAAGTAAATCACTGTTTCACCTGGAAGGGGTGTTTGGGGCCCTGGACAGTGGGAAGAGGGGAGGTATAAGGGCATGTGTTGCATCTCCTGCGCTTGCACGGGAAGGTGCCGGGCGAAGGGGAAGGGGTGCTGGGGGTGGTAGAGGAGTGGACTAGGGTGTCGCGGAGGGAGTGGTCCCTGCGGAATGCTGAAAGGGGAGGTGACAGTTATCCTGGCAATTTATTTTCCAACTTGGTCACAATAGTTAACGTTGAAACAAAACACAGGCCAGCAGTGGTGCTCATGTATGAAAAAGACAAGTCACCTTGTTCATCTGCGCTCTCCTTTTTGAGGACACTGACATCTTCTCGTAGAAATCGATCAGCAGCAGGACAGGAGTAATCCACCTGAAAAAAGGGAGGGGAAATAACAGAATTCTACTTTAGGGCTCAGAACTAAAAATATAAAAAAAAGTCACAAGACACAATGTTAAGGTGACATTCTGGACTCCTGCAGTCACTTTCGCCGCGCTGCAGGGAACGTTCCACCTCAAACCGCAGAAACAAAAACACACCTCGGTCACTGTTGTGTGCAGGCAGCTGAGCGAATTTCTGGGGGGCAGGAGGAGGAAGAGGAGAGGCGCTGAGGATACAGCTGATGAGGCACGCTGACTCCTTCTAGCACAATAGCATTAGCATTTAATCAAAGGATTTTTATTTGTTCCTTTCCAAAATTGTTTTGACGCTTAACCATACTTGGAGCACTGTGCACAGTTCTGGTCGCCATATTATAAAAAGGAGAGACACTGGAGAAGGTGATACCAGAACGGAGAGGTTATACCTATCAGGAAAGGCTGGGGCTCTTTTCTCTAGAAAAGAGAAGGCTGAGGGGCGACCTGATTGAGGTCTTTAAAATTATGAAGGGGTTTCGATAGGGTAGACGTAGAGAAGATGTTTCCACTTGTGGGGAGACCAGAACTAGGGGCCATCGATATAAGATAGTCACTAATAAATCCAAGGTTATAGTCCAATAGTTTTATTTGAAATCACAAGCTTTCGGAGCGCTGCTCCTTCGTCAGGTGAAGTGAAGAAATACAAATCGGCACAGCATATATAGACAGAGAACAATGCCTGTGTTCTCTGTCTATATATGCTTTGCCGATATGCATCTCTTCACTTCACCTGACGAAGGAGCAGCGCTCCGAAAGCTTGTGATTTCAAATAAAGCTGTTGGACTATAACCTGGTGTTGTGCGACTTCTCACTTTTGTCCACCCCAGTCCAACACCGGCATCTCCGCATCATGACTAATAAATCCAATTCAGGAGAAACTTCTTTACCCAGACAGTGGTGAGAGTGTGGAACTCGCTACCATAGGGAGTGTTTGAGGCGAATAGCAGGGATGCATTTCAGGGGCAGTGGACCCGAGAGGGGGCACCTATGCGATGGTGAACCGTACCCCAGCAACGATGAACCGTACTACGGCAGGAAGTGCAACGGGAGGAAATTGGCCGGAGTGGGAAGAGAATGATTGTACTGTCCCCCCCCCCACCCGCCCCCCACCACTTACTTGGGCGTGTGCACTTCCTTCTGTTCCTTGGCAGCCTGAAGACAGGGCTGCGCCACCTCCAGCAACTTAATCAAGACGTCCAGTATGCCACTCGTCTCCACGATCCTGGCACAAGTCAGCTTGAGTTCCTGCAAGCAGAACCAAGGCGCGCGCTTAGAAGCGGAGTCACACCACCAGCCGGCAAACCAGATCCAGGAGCAGCAACAACCCTCGCCAAGCAGCCCAGGTCTCAACATTTAACCTGCTCCAACCGTTCTGGCAAATTTTGCAGCAGTCGTACCCATCACCCGTTTTCACAAGGCAGGTCCTATTGAGGAAGCCCGTGTAAAAGTCAGACAGCCAGGTGGTGAAGGATAGAAAAAGAAAGACTTGCATTTCTACAGCGCCTTTCACGACCACCGGACGTCTCAAAGCGCTTTCCAGCCAATGAAGTATTTTTTTGAAGTGTGGTCACTGTTGTAATGTGGGAAACGCGGCAGCCAATTCGTGCACAGCAAGCTCCCACAAACAGCAATGATGCAGTGACCAGATAATCTGTTTTAGTGATGTTGGTTGAGGGAGAAATATTGGCCCCAGGACAACAGGGAGAACTCCCCTACTCCTCTTCGAAATAGAGCCACGGGATCTTTTATGTCCACCTGAGGGGGCAGACAGGGCCTTGGTTTAACCTCTCATCCGAAAGACGGCACCTCCGACAGTGCAGCGTTAGAACTGAGTCTTCAGTCACTTATTTACAGAGACACATTACACATCGTGCACCCACAAGCAATGTTCCCTCTAATTTTGTTTGAGCCGCGCGGTGAGCTGGCTCCGCGGGACCTCCAGAGCGCTGCGCAGCCTAAAGGGAACGCTGTCCCCAAGATCAGCTTTCTTTCCTTCCCGAGCCTGCTCCCATACACAAGAACACAGGAGCCCCCAATTAATACCCACCACCTGAATACAATGAACGGCCCATCTTAATTATCCATTCAGAAAAAGAGCACACAAGTGCTCCATCTCAATTGAAAAATCAAACGGTTTTAAATGATCACAGTGGTTTTCTCCTCCTCCACTCGATCTGGGCGTTCATTACCTGTGCTGATTGCTGTGTGAAGAGCTCCCCGACATCGTTCCTACATTTACCTTTTACTGGTTTCAATCAGTGTCCTCATCTCCCACAATTTCGAAGTAATATTCCGGATTAACCTTTTCCATTATGATTTACTATCGTGCGCAAGATCGCTTCTCAGACGCCTCATTGCCACGCTGAAAGTTGCTTCAGTCATGCCTCTTAACTCAGATACCCGACCTCAGCCCCTTGGCTCTTCTGTGAATTGCAACCCTCTCAAATATCCCCCTCGTCACTTGGGCACAGATGCGACACTGTATGCAAGGCGTGCTCTGACCAGAGCACTGGTCGCAACTTCCTCCGACTCGGTCTACTGTTTCGGCTATCCAGTTTAGAGGAGTTTCCACAGAGAACGCCCCTTTCTAATGCAGAGAGGCTGGAGAGTCTGGAACCAGGGGTCACAGTCTCAGGATAAGGGGTCGGCCATTTAGGACTGAGATGAGGAGGAATTTCTTCACTCAGAGGGTGGTGAATCTTTGGAATTCTCTACCGCAGAGGGCTGTGGAGGCTCAGCCGTTGAGTATATTCAAGGCCGAGATCGGTAGATTTTTGGACTCGAGGGGAATTGAGGGATCGGGCGGGAAAGTGGAGTTGAGGTCGAAGATCAGCCGTGTTCTTATTGAATGGCGGAGCAGGCTCGAGGGGCCCTATGGCCGACTCCTGCTCCTATTTCTTATGCTGGTGCAGTTTAAAAATCAATGCTTACAACTGCTGAAAACCTACTAAGCCCAGCGAGAGCTGACATTTCCCTGCAACTTGCTCCAAGCAAGCCGTGACGCTCTCAAGCTGCTCAGATGTACTCCATTACGACTCTCTCCACCCGACCCTCAAAACTGGGGCGCTGACACACACCCCAGTGACCCATTCAGTCCACCCACTTCCAAATGGTGCTCCACCTGCACCAAAGGACACTGTGTCAACCCCATCTCTCTTTCTTCCCCGTCCCCCGCTCTAAAAAAAAAAGGTGCGACGCTCCATCGGCTCGCTTATCCTCATGAATTCGGGACATGCGCACCCCCCCCCGCGCCAATGGGCTCGCCAGCTATGCAGAACGTGAAGCTCGTACCTCGAACAGGAGCGTGAGGAGCAGGATCCTGGTGGCGAGGTTGGAGGCCTGTGGGAGAGTGGCCATCTGGCTCGTCCATTCAGCCACCGTCTTAGTGTCGCTCGTGGTCAAGGGGAGCGCCGCTTTGATGAGGACGTTGGCAGCTTCCCACACCTGTTGAAAGAACAAGCATTGATCTGCACTGCCAACATAAAACACACACAAAGCGGAAGACTCCGAAGAGGAAAGACACGCGTTAAGGTAACTGGCAAAAGAACCAGAGGGGAGATGTTGAGAATTATTTTTTTTTTTTTTTTTTATATACACAGTGAGTTATGATGATCTGGAACGCGCTGCCTGAAAGGGCAGTGGCAACAGATTCAATTGTAACTTTCAAAAGGGAATTGGATAAATACTTGAAGGGGAAAGAGCAGGGGGAGGGGGGGGGGGTTTGTGGGACTAACTAGACAGCTCTTACAAAGAGCCGGCACAGGCACGATGGGCCGAATAGCCTCCTTCCGTGCTGGATCATTCTATGATTCGACTCCCTCATCGAGAGAGCCACAAGACGGAGCTCCAGATTTTAGTCCACCTATCGAGTGAATACGTGCGCTTCCCATTGTCACAATTCCGCATCACGCTTTTAATCCACATTGAACATTGAAACTACCTCTAAACACTTTGAATTCTGTATGTAAACAGTTTCCTGTCACGGTAGTTGCGGGCTCTGGCCAGCAGATGGCGCGGTGGAGCAAGTTTCTGATGTGTCCTTTAAGACGCGCCTTAAAACCTATCCCTTTGACCAAACTTTGGGTCCACCAGCCCCAATATCTTCTTATGTGGCTCGGTGTCAAATCTGGTTTGATTTACGCTCCTGTGAAGCGCCTTGGGACGTTGCAAGAATGCAAGTTGCTGCTGTCTTGCCCAACTCGGTCACTGTCCTACAGGTTTAAAACGACCTTACATCCAACTGATTGCGGGCAAATCACTAATACGGATTTTTTTTTTTTTTAATCTGCAAGCAACTGACACTTATCTTTCAAGACTTGGGCCAACAAAATGTGCAAAACACTGGCTTACTCGTTCCCCACCAATGGAAAAAGCGAACTCTCTTCATGGAAACGGTAGCATAGTGGTTATGTTACTGGACTAATAATCCGGAGACGCGAGTTCAAACCCTACCACGGCAGCTGGGGACTTTAAATTCAGTTAATTAATTTAAATAAATCAGGAATAAAAAAACTGATCATGAAACTACCGGATTGTCGTAAAAAATCCATCTGGTTCACTAATGCCCTTTAGGGAAGGAAATCTGCCGTTCTTACCCGGTCTGGCCGATATGTGACTCCAGACTCGCATCAATGTGGTTGGCTTTTAACTGCCCTCTGAAATGGCCTGGCAAGACACTCAGTTGTACCAAACCGCTACGACCAGGTCACTGTGGGAGCACCTTCACCACACTGACTGCAGCGGTTCAAGGCGGCGGCTCACCACCACCTTCGCGAGGGCAAGGAGTTTAGAAGAATGAGAGGTGATCTTATTGAAACATAGAAGATTCCGAGGGGGATTGACAGGGTGGATGCGGAGAGGATGTTTCCCCGAGTGGGGGTATCTAGAACTAGGGGGCATAGTTTCAGAATAAGGGGTCGCCCATTTAAGACGGAGATGAGGAGGAATTTCTTCCCAGAGAGCTGTGGAAGCGGAGTCATTGAATATATTCGAGGCAGAGATTGACAGACATTTGAACTACAAGGGAGTCAAGGGGTATGGGGAGAGGGGGAGAGGGGGAAAGTGGTGTTGAAGCCAAGATTGGATCAGCCACGATCTTATTGAGGGGCCGATTGGCCGACTCCTGCTCCTTATGTTCTTGTGTTCAATTAGGGATGGGCAATAAATGCCGGCCATGCCCACATCCCGTGAATAAAGAAAGAAAAAGAACTCTCACCTGCTCCACAACCTGCTTCAGGATCAGGTCTCTGTAGTCGGCTCCGTTGCGTTTGACGGCGGTCATGATCAAGTCGCAAACCCGGTACACCGTGTCCGGCAACTCGTCCAGCAGGTGGAAGCACCCGGGCAGCATTTTCTCCGTGAAGGTGTTCAGCTCGTTGGGCTCCAGGGGCTCCACGTCCTGATACCTCTCCAGGCTCTTCACTTCCTCCTCCTCCTGCTTCTCGCGCGCCTTGCGCTCTTCCTCCTCCTTGCGACGAGCCGCTTCCTGGTAAACGCACGTCAGCGCAGTCAGAACAGGCGGTGCAGCACAGTGAACACAGGACGCGAGTACAAACCCTGGACACCATATATAGGTCCCGGTGCAGTATTTACACAGGGGGAACAAAGATCAGTGCGAGTCACATCGAATTAAATCTACGTACTAATGTCACGCCAATACAAGGACATGTGGGCAATGATCCCGCTAATTTATTTTTGGCCCGCACGGCCCCTTTAATGAGCTGCGCAGGCCATTCAAAATTCCGCGCGGATGTGCGGTTTTTCTATTTAAAAAGGTGGCTCACCGGCTGTGCAGGACCTCGAGAGCGCTGCGCGGCCGCGAAGCTTAAAGGGAACATTGCACGTGGGTTAATTTTGCACGTTATGATCTGGAATGCGCTGCCTGAAAGGGCGGTGGAAGCAGATTCAATAATAACTTCCAAAAGGGAATTGGATAAATATTTGAAAAGGAGAAATGTGCAGGGCTATGGGGAAAGAGCAGGGGGGAGTGGGACTAATTGGAGAGCTCGTTCAAAGAGCCGGCACAGGCACGATGGGCCGAATGGCCTCCTCCTGTGCTATATGATTCCATAATTACTGAAATATTACCAAAACTAAATTTAGAACTGTATAAGAGAGAGAGAGGGTGGAGAATATTACTCAACGAGAACAAGTGTTGAAATCAATCGGAGCAGTGTATGTAGCACCTGTCCAACCAGAACACCATGAATGCTAAGTGGGGGCGGACAGCGATGGACACAAGGGACCCCAAATCAGGAGATCTTTCACTAGAGACAGAAGGAAAATGAGCCGTGCTATCCTGAGCGTCTCAGGGGTCGATTGCAACGTCAGCAGGGGCCGGTAGGAAGTCCCCGACTTTCAGGGAGAGCTGTACAAAGCGCGGAGGCACCTACAGAACGAAGGAGAAAAATCCTGCCTTTAAAAGCCCTCACCTCTGGCGATTCTGTACTCTGGTCCATTGGAATGTCCTGTCCCAGTGACATGGCTATTGCCCTCATCATCTGATCCTCTTCAGACATACTGAGCTCCTGCAAACATTAAATAATACTCTCTCAGGCATGAAGAAAGACCGACACTTCCTAAATCACAGCGCATGGGCGGCACAGCATTCTCCTTTGAGCTATAAACCGACAGTAACGAGCCTGTGATACTGGGCATGGAGCCAGCAGCAGAAACTGGCAAGAAATCCTGGAGTTTTAACACAAATGGCAACAGTGATTTGGCAATTTAGAATGTGTTGTGCATGGGGAATTGTAACGGTCAAGTCAAAGGTCAAAGGCTAACCTCTGGATTCAGACACAATAACTAGTGTTGGTGCAAGTAAAACTCAGATATTCGTTATTCTATATATAAAGCCCCCGAACCCCTCGATTAGATTCCAGCCTGTAACTCACTCCCGGGTATCTGTTATTCTATATATAAAGCCCCCGAACCCCTCGATTAGATTCCAGCCTGTAACTCACTCCCGGGTATCTGTTATTCTATATATAAAGCCCCCGAACCCTTCGATTAGATTCCAGCCTGCAACTCATTCCCGGGTATCTGTTATTCTATATATAAACCCCCCGAACCCCCCGATTAGATTCCAGCCTGTAACTCACTCCCGGGTATCTGTTATTCTATATATAAAGCCCCCGAACCCTTCGATTAGATTCCAGCCTGCAACTCATTCCCGGGTATCTGTTATTCTATATATAAACCCCCCGAACCCCCCGATTAGATTCCAGCCTGTAACTCACTCCCGGGTATCTGTTATTCTATATATAAACCCCCCCCCGAACCCCTCGATTAGATTCCAGCCTGTAACTCACTCCCGGGTATCCATTATTCCATATATAAACCCCCCCCCGAACCCTTCGATTAGATTCCAGCCTGTAACTCACTCCCGGGTATCCGTTATTCCATATATAAACCCCCCGAACCCCTCGATTAGATTCCAGCCTGTAACTCAGGCTATCTATTACTTGAAATCCAGTGTTATTTTTAAACCCAATGTACCACAGTGCAGATCCTTCAACTTGTTTTGGGGAGAGGAGGGGTAAATTTCACAGGATTCTGCCCCAGCTAGAATACACCTTCCTTGCAAATAAGAGCAGTGAACAGTGACAGCAAGTAAGGTGTGACTGAGCAGGACTGGCCCCAGCCCCCTTCTCAAACCATCTCTCCCAGTTCAAGTACTGCTGATACAGTCCCGAATACGGACCAACAATGTCAAAATTCAGGCCGGCTGGGAGTGCAGTTCATTGCTACAACTGTTACAGGGCAGTCTGAAGGGAAAGAGACTCATTAAAATACATGGTTTGGTTTTTTTTAAATTCTCATCCCTTCACCCCTCTCAGACAGAGAGCAGCCTGCAGACCACCAACTGCCCACGCTTGGGGGGAGAAGTGGTTTGTCCCAACTCCATGTATCCTCCTCCCACCACCCCCTCCATTCCTACAACACCCCATTCCTAGGAATCGGTAGACGAGCAAAGACCAAGGTCCGTGCACTTCGCCTTCTACCATCCTGCTAGTCACGTAATACAGTAATGGAGTTGCTGACTAATTATGGCGATCAATCTTCATCGATTAGTCTAGGACAGATCCAACTAGGAGGGGAATAAAAGCACCAAAATCAGTATGGGGTGGGACACACGAGTAACGAGCCAGAATGAACATCCCACTCCACCAGATTGTGGAGATATTTGCGGGCACGCACAAAGAAACAGTTTCAGAGGTGTCGCAATGTGACTATTTAACCGCACAACACGGGACAAAGCCTCCCCCCAGGTTCCTTGACAAGTGCTTTCAATTCCCTGCGACAACTTCCAATTATGTATCGTTTCTTCAACGTCAAAAATGAAGGATCGGATAAGCGGGAGCTGGGGAGGACGGTTGGGCCGGTGACTAAAGAGGGACAGTCGAATGCGTTGGTTCCAAAGGAGGCTTTTTTGTTTTTGGATTGGGAGTTACGCAGCTGTGGAGAGATTTAGGAAGGGAAATCCAGAATGCAGGTTGGCCTGGTGGCCAATTATGGTGTAACTGTGCTCCCCCTGCTCCCTCCGCTCCTGCGGAGAGGGAAGAGCAGAGGGTGCGAATTACAACAAAGGACGGAGAGGGGGGCTGCAGGTCACAGTGGAGCAAGGCCATGGAAGGAATTGCAAATCAAGGATCCAGGTGTCAACAGGCTTTTTTTGGGGGAGGGCGCGGAAACAGGGAGCCAGCAATGCTTCAACAACCAGATGTCGGGGTAATTTTAGGCGTCATGGCAGATAATGGGGCAAGACCAAAGAGCTGAAAGATTATATATCCAATAAAAACCCTTGGACTGACCTTGGCCTACGCTACTGTTTCCGAAAGGCACACTGGGAAATGAGTGACGTGACGGTAAAAGATCAGACTGCGACAACCCTGGCCCTCCCCCCAGCCCCCCACCAAGGAAGTGTATAAAAAAAAAGTTACACGTGCCCTCACGCGTACAGCTCCTCCCAAGAGCGGAGGCGGGTGCGTTAACAGGTACTCCGTCGCCTGTTCCATGCTGCTCGTGTTCAGCAAGGCCTCCATGGCATGCTCGCGCGTGAAACCCATGTCCATCAGCTGAAAAACAAAAAGACAATCGAGTCTGGTGTTTCCCAACACATACAGGAATTTGCCACGTCACGCTCGCTGATCAACGCATGTCGGGTGCTCTACACTAACACAGCCGTACTCAATGGGGCGCAATGCACTAGCAAAGCTCGGTGCCATTGGTGGCGGGGGTCACGCCCAGCTTCCGTTTCACCTGCTGCCCTCTATGCTCGCCTCTGGGCTTCCATACACGGCCGGCCTTGGGAGGTAGGACGTTGGCCGGATGGGATTTGGTTCCGCTCCTGCTCCCAGCAGGGGAACCCCCCCTGAAAACTACAGGATGGGAGGGAGCCACTGGTGGAATCGTGGTCACGCAGGGAGAGGAACCCTGGATGTAGAACGGTACCCCACTAACCTGTGTGCCCACCACAGTGGGCCATCTTGGGCAAGGAACCGCAGCCTACGAGGAGTTTAAATTTAAAAAAAGTGCAACACTTGACGAGCAGCATCTGAGGTTGGAGGAGCCGGGCAGAGCTAAAGTGCTCTACCCGCAGGACGGGAGAGGAAGACACGGGACCAGAGCCGGTTGGGGAGGTCTCCAAGTTCAAAAATACATCGTCCATTTCTCATATCCCCACAGGAGTCCCTTGCAGCCATGTCAAGCTGCGCCAGTCCCACGCCCTCAAGCAGTCACGGTGTACCCCTGCCCGCCTGGTCATAGGATGATACCCGCATAGCAAGTGTGTGGAGAGGGAGAGAGAGAGAGAGAGAGAGAGAGCGCTCGCGTGCAATAAGGACGCCTAACAAAGCATCAAAAAATAATAAAATCGCCATTGCAACAATACTTCAGAGGTAATATATCCATGACTTTGCAGGGAATCACTTTTGGTCATCAGGCTTTTAATCGGAACATCTTTATAAGCTTGCTGCAGAGTTCGAAGATCACTTGGCCGATTCCTCAGCTCTCAGTCACTCCCCTTTCCCCTACTCCTGTTTATGATGCGGAGATGCCGGTGTTGGACTGGGGTGGACAAAAGTGAGACGTCGCACAACACCAGGTTATAGTCCAACAGTTTTATTTGAAATCACAAGCTTTCGGAGCTGTTGCTCCTTCGTCAGGTGAAGTGACTTCACCCGACGAAGGAGCAGCGCTCCGAAAGCTTGTGATTTCAAATAAAACTGTTGGACTATAACCTGGTGTTGTGCGACTTCTCACTTTTGTTTACTCCTGTTTAGGAACAGGAGGTGACCATTCAGCCCCTCCAGCCTGTTCCACCATTCGATCAAATCATTCCTGATCTGTATCTTAACTCCATTGACCTGCCTTTGTTCCGTAACCCTCAATACCCTTGCCTAACAAAAATATATCAATCTCAGTTTTGACCCCCAGCCTCAACAGCTTTTTGGGAGAGAGTTCCAATTTCCAAAAATTGCCCTCACTATCACCCAATCTGAAACCAGCTGGCTCGGCACGGACCGCAAAGACGGAACCTGTGAAGTTGCTGAATGGCTCGCTGTTCTGATTTTTAATCCCAAGGCTCACTGGCTCCAGAATGAGCAGGATCGCCGTCCCACTCCCGCCCGGGCCCTCACCTGCTGAAGCTGCTGCTGATTCACTTGGGGCTCTCTCCTTGGTGCCGTCCCTTCTTCCTGGGGACCTTCCTCCTCCGTCCTGCTGCCCTCTTTCTCCTTGGACAGCCGCTCGCGGATCACTGGCTCGCCCCTCAGGATGTGGCACAGGATGGCCAGCATCGACTCCGCCATGCGCCCGCCGTACACCTTCAGGGGCTTGCGGTTCCACAGGCTCTTGATGCAGTTAAAGGCTGCCTGTCAAACATTTTAGATAAAAGCATTAAACAGAGAGAAAAAAGGGGTGGGGGGGGAAGAGACATGCGCAGAGAGGGAGCGAGAGTGCCTCCACATTCAGGCCTTATACAACAGAGATAAAGGGGGCTAACTGCTCGGTGAGACATCGCAAGTTTGGAAGCAGCCTCCTGTGCTTCTATCCTTAGTATATGGAGAGGAATACGCGGGGGTTGGTCGGCTGGTATAGTCACTGTGGTCTACAGTCCGTTCAGCTTGCCACAAGCTGTGTGCGCGTGTCTTTAAAAAAAAAACTGTATGCAACAGCAAGTGGCTGTGATCTGGAATGCGCTTGCTGAAAGGGTGGTGGCAGCAGAGTCTTTCAAGAGGGCAATTGGATAAATACTTGAAGGGGAAAAATTTTGCGGGGAGTGGAACGAATTGGAGAGGCTCTTTCAAAAGAGCCGGCACAGGCACGATGGGCCGAATGGCCTCCTCCTTCTGTGCTGCAGCGCTCTAGGATTCTACACCGAGCCGGAGACACCAACCTACCTTCTGGGTAACCACCAGGAACCGCAGTGCGCTGAACTGTGGGAAGTTCTGGCCTCCGGGCGGCTTGGCCGGCAGAGAGTGCGGAGACTCCAAGACGGTCGTCGGATTCACCATTTTCTCCACGAGCATCAGCCAGGCGTCGAGGAACTCGCCAGTGCCGTCCGGCAGATCCAGATGCTCCAGTCCTTCGGTGATTGGCACTTTACCCCCCATCGACAGGGCCCAATTAAAGGTCCTGACGGAAGAGAGAGTTCGGAGTTTTAAAAAAAAAAACAGCTGTGCACCTTGGGACCCAATCGAGGCAAGTTGCCAGAGTTCGACACAAATAAATCACATCCGTTAATCAATAAAAACAGTGCGTGTGTTTTTTTTGTCAGTTAAAACACACAAAATCGGATGAGCACCCAATTCAGAGCTACCCGTGAGATCTACAAACTGAGGTCCCTGAATCCACAGAAGGTTTGCATCGGAGTGCTGTACCTTTCTGCTATTGCTAGACTTGGGGCAGCTCATGCTCGTGCTCGCCGAGCCCCTCGCTTGACATTCCCGGAGCTCGCTGAATCTGTCCGGTTCTCTCCCCCCACCCCCCCCGCCACCAACAGGATTACTCACTCAAACAGGGCATCGTGTCCTCCGGAGCAGAGGAACTTCTGCAGCATCAGGTGGTAAGGGTACTTCCTCTCGTCAAACAGCATGGGCGACGTGAATCCCACGGAACAAATGAAGAAAGTCAGCCTGACGAAAGGAAAAAGATGCACAAAGTGAATCCCGGGGCAGGTGGGCGGCTTAGACAGAAGAGGGTCAAAGTGAAACATTTTTGGGACACAAGAACATCAGAATTAGGAGCAGGAGTCGGCCGTACGGTCCCTCGAGCCTGCTCCAGCATTCAATAAGATCATGGCTGATCTTCGACCTCAACTCCACTCTCCCACCCGATCCCCATATCCCTCGATTCCCCTCGAGTCCAAAAATCTATCGATCTCAGCCTTGAATATTCTCAACGACAGCCTCCACAGCCCTCTGGGGCAGAGAATTCCAAAGATTCACCGCCCTCTGAGTGAAGAAATTCCTCCTCATCTCAGTCCTAAATGGCCGACCCCTTATCCTGAGACTGTGACCCCTGGTTCTAGACTCTCCAGCCAGGGGGGAAACAGCCTCTCAGCATCTCCCTGGTCAATCCCCCTCAGAATCTTATATGTTTCAATGAGATCACCTCTCATTCTTCTAAACTCGAGAGTATAGGCCCAGTCTACTCAATCTCTCCTCCCAGGGACAGCCCTCATATCCCAGGGATCAATCTAATGAACTGTCTCAATATGGTTCCAAACTGACGTGGGTCCAGACCTGCCCTTAGTTTGGGTTAAAATGGTTGCTGTGGGGAATGGGAAACATCATACTGGTGCAGTAGAGGGCAGCTCAGTTATTAATTTTAAATCAGAGATCGATAGATTTTTTACTAGCCAAAGGTATTAAGGGATATGGCGCCATGGTGGGTGGATGGAATTTGGATACAGACCAGCCATGATCTTATTAAACGGTGTAACAGGCTCGAGGGGGTTGAACAGCCTCCTCCTGTTCCTAATGTAACAGGCTCGAGGGGGCTGAACGGCCTCCTCCTGTAACAGGCTCGAGGGGGCTGAACAGCCTCCTCCTGTTCCTAATGTAACAGGCTCGAGGGGGCTGAACGACCTCCTCCTGTTCCTAATGTAACAGGCTCGAGGGGGCTGAACAGCCTCCTCCTGTTCCTAATGTAACAGGCTCGAGGGGCTGAACAGCCTCCTCCTGTTCCTAATGTAACAGGCTCGAGGGGCTGAATGGCCTCCTCCTGTTCCTGTGTAACAGGCTCGAGGGGCTGAATGGCCTCCTCCTGTTCCTAATGTAACAGGCTCGAGGGGGCTGAACGGCCTCCTCCTGTTCCTAATGTAACAGGCTCGAGGGGCTGAATGGCCTCCTCCTGTTCCTAATGTAACAGGCTCGAGGGGGCTGAATGGCCTCCTCCTGTTCCTAATGTAACAGGCTCGAGGGGCTGAATGGCCTCCTCCTGTTCCTAATGTAACAGGCTCGAGGGGGCTGAATGGCCTCCTCCTGATCTGTTGTTCAACCAACTGAGCCAAGACACCACCCGTTACGATGATGGGGCCCTTTAGTCTTCCTTCCAGCGCCACCGGCAACTTGGCATTTAGCTGTCGGAATGAGAATCTGACCAGTGAAGAGGAAGACGGAACGTACCTGAACCGGGGGGTCGGGGTGTACGGCGGTGGCTGCCACGACAACCCTTTCGTTAGGAGCTTGGTGAGAGCGGACGCCGTCCCTCGTGCCGCCGGCGTGGGCGCCGTGGTGGTGCTGGCGGGGTGATGACTCCGTCTCTGCCGCACGGGCGATCCAACGCACAGCTTGACCAACAGCCCGAAGAGCTCGGCCAGTGCCCTCCCGAGCCGCGAAGACGCTGAGATTACAAGGCAGGGGGAAAATAGTCGTTAAATAGGGGGGGAAAGGATATAAAGTCAAATGAAGGAACAACCGTGACGGATAGAAATCAATCCCTGATCTTGAGTAGCTGATGATTGCAGACGGGGTGCTACAACTGGCACCGGGCGGGTTGGGGGTGGATGGGCTCCCAGAGTTCTGACGAAGGGTCTTTGACCTGAAACGTTAACTCGGTTTCTCTCTCCACGGATGCTGCCTGGCCTGCGGAGTTTTTCCAGCGTTTTCTGTTGTTATTTCGGATTTCCAGCATCGGCAGTATTTTGCGATCGTCCCAGAGCTCCTGCCTACGACTGCTATCCTGCAACCCCTGCTTAAATAGGGGCGCCAATGGCAGCCAGGGACAGGACTGGGCTGCGACCCCCTTCAGCCTGTTGGCACGTCGCAAAAGGCCAAAACCCAATCATTACCACGGGCAGCCAGCTCACATAGAAACGTAACCCCAGCAAGATGGCAACTGCTTGGGGAGGAGGGGGAAAAACAAAAGGGTATAGGGAGAAAAATCACGAGTGTGCGCCTGATAGAATGGATAGAATTCCAGGACAGATGAGGGGAAAAAGAGGCAAAAATGGTTATAATATTTTGCTTCAATTTAAGACGTTGGGGTGCATTCGAACCACAAAGTGACCCAATAGATTCAGAGACATGGACCATGTACACCAGGCACTTCAAAGCACTGGAGAGGTACCACCAACGCTGCCTCCGCAAGATCCTGCAAATCCATTGGCAGGATAGGCGCACCAACGTCAGTGTTCTCGCTCAGGCCAACATCCCCAGCATCGAAGCTTTGACCACGCTCAATCAGCTCCGATGGACGGGCCACATCATCCGCATGCCCGATACGAGACTCCCAAAGCAAGCGCTCTACTCGGAGCTCCGACACGGCAAGAGAGCCCCAGGTGGGCAGAGGAAACGCTTCAAGGACACCCTCAAAGCCTCCTTGAAAAAGCGTAACATCCCCACCGACACCTGGGAATCCCTGGCCCAAGACCGCACAAAGTGGAGGAGAAGCATCCGGGAAGGCGCTGAACACCTCGAGTCGCTTCGCCGGGAGCAAGCGGAAGCCAAGCGCAAGTCAACCCAAGCACCCCACCCCACCCGCCCCTTCAACCACCGTCTGCCGCACCCGTGACAGAGACTGTAGGTCCCGCATTGGACTCATCGGTCACCTGCGAACTCATTTTTAGTGTGGAAGCAAGTCATCCTCGGTTCCGAGGGACTGCCTAAGACCCGCCAATAGATTAACACATACACCGGCCTCTGGCCAGGCAACTAACAGCAGTGACACTGACCTCCCCCTCTGTACGTTACAGAGCCCCGACATTTCTAAACAGCCCAGCAGCTGTACACCCTCACTTTCAACACATTACGTTGTTAAAGCAACGGTATTATGGCCATGGTGAAGGGCTCCTTCGACGGCTGCTGGGACTTGATGCGGACTGCCAGCGTCTATTTTTATTTCGTCCGTTAACACCGGATCGTTTAGGTTCAATCGTAAGATGGAAGCGTCCCCCCCCCCGACTCACCCGAGAGCAAGGGTTTGATCTGCTTGATCCGTGCGGCCATGGCCGGGGTGATCTTTGACTTCCCTTTGGTGTCCGAGGTACTGGGCTCGTCGGTTTCCATCGGTGCGAGCGTGTCTCCGTCCAGGCTGATTCCCTCCAACAGCCCTTGAGCGGAAGTCTCCACGCTGCCGCCTGCTGCGTCCATTTCCGCTTCTGTGAGGCAAACCCAAAAATGAGGGGGTGAGGTCAGGAAGCACTTCTTCACACAAAGAAAAATCAGTGAACGAGTTGGATTTTTACATCTTCATGGTCACTTTAACTGACAGCAGCTTTGCAAGTTCCAGATTTATTTATTTAACTGAACGCTCTCCTGCCCGGCCTCCCACCTTCCACCCTGCATAAACTTGAGCTCATCCAAAACTCTGCTGCCCCCCATGTCCTAACTCGCACCAAGTCCCGTTCACCCATCACCCACCCTGTGCTCGCTGACCGACATTGAGGCGTTGCTGGACCAGGAGCCAATTTAAAAATTCTCCATCCTTGTTTTCAAATCCCTCTATGGCCCTCGCCCCCTCCCTATCTCTGTAACCTCCTCCAGCCCCTACAACCCTCCGAGATCTTGGCGCTCCTCCAATTCTGGCCTCTCGCGCATCCCCCGATTTCCATCGCTCCACCATTGGCGGCCGTGCCTCCAGCTGCCTGGGGCCCTAAGCTCTGGAATCCCCTCCCTAAACCTCTCTGCCTCTCTCTCTTCCTTTAAGACGCTGCTTAAAACCTACCCCTTTGACCAAGCTTTTGGTCACCTGCCCCAATATCCACCTATGTGGCTCGCTGTCCAATTCGGTTTGAAAGTGCTTCTGTGAAGCGCCGTGGGACGTTTTACGACATTAAAGGCGCTGTATCGAAGCAAGTTACTGTTGCGGTGCCTGGTAATATCCACGTTAACAGCTCACCTGATCTCTTTGCTCCGGTGGCAGTGCCCGGTGTAGCAGTGGCAGCTGGCTTGTCCTCCTTTGGCACCAGCTTCTGCATGTCTGCCTGACCAAACTCACAGCCAGCTGGAAGACTGAATCCAAACAAACAGTTAGCCCCACACACACACATCATCTCTCCAATCTGTACCGCACAACACTACATACTGTAATATCCTGGGACTGCACACCCCACCCCGATCAACCAACAACAAATTAACATTTGCAAAACACTGGTTTGGGGAAACAATGTTCCCCGTAATTTTTTTTTGGGGGGGGGGGGGGGGGGGGGGAGCGCGCAGCCGGCTGCGCGGGACCCCTGGAGCGCTGTGCAGCCACGCGGCTGAAAGGAAACAAATCCCGACAGCACTCTGGCTGCGAAGGTCACTACTGGCGCAATCACAGTACCGAGACTATTAGAAAGAGCCCAAAAGTGACCGAGGCTTCCGTCCAAATCTGGGTTCAGACGGTTTAGAGATTCCTTGGCGGGGGTAATGGCAAGGCTGCGAGTAATGATTATTTAAGGAGGGATATACTTGCTTTGGAGGCAGTGCAGAGAAGGTTCACTAGGTTGATTCCCGAGATGAAAGGGTTGTCTTATGAAGAAAGGTTGGGCCGATACTCATTGGAGTTCAGAATAATGAGAGGGGATCTTATTGAAACATATTAGATTCCGAGGGGACTTGACAGGGTAGATGCTGGAGAGGCTGTTTCCCCTCGTCAGGGAATCTAGAACCAGGGGGCACAGTTTCAGAATAAGTGGTCGCCTGTTTAAAACTGAGATGAGGAGGAATTTCTTCTCTCTGAGGGTCTTGGAAATTCTCTACCCCAGAGAGCTGTGGAAGCTGAGTCATTGAATATATTCACGGCGGAGATAGACAGATACTTGAGCTACAGGGGAGTCAAGGGTTGTGGGGAAGAGGCAGGAGGCCAAGATCAGATCAGCCTTGATCTTATTTAATGGCGGAGCAGGCTCGAGGGACCGCATGGCCTCCAACTGCTCCTATTCCTTATGTTATGATTTAGTTGGCTTCTACTTGCAGCAAAGCCAAGGTTGGCTTCAAAGCTCCCTATAAGCTGCCAAAAATTACAGGAAACATTGGTTGGCATCTCCCGTTTCTCCATGCAGCCAGACTTTGGTTTTAAAAAAAAATGTATTGCTTCGAAAAGGGCAATTGCTGGGTTGAGGTGAGTGTGGAGCAAGAAAGCTACATTCGCTTTCTGGGTCGGCAAGAATCGGAATGGACGGAACACTCTTTCTATCCTAGAATGAGAGAAGGAGAAGCTCCTGCTTCAGGTAGACTCTCGGGATCATAGGGCCCCAGACCTGGCAACGTTAACATAGACTCATAGAAAGTTACAGCACGGAAGGAGGCCATTTCGGCCCATCGTGTCCGCGCCGGCCAACAGAGAGCTCTCCAGCCTAATCCCACTTCCCAGCTCTTGGTCCGTAGCCCTGCAGGTTACAGCATCCCAAGTGCACATCCAAGTACTTTTTAAATGTGGTTCGGGTTCCTGCCTCTACCACCCTTTCAGGCAGTGAGTTCCAGACCCCCACAACCCTCTGGGTGAAGAAATTTCCCCTCAAATCCCCTCTAATCCTTCCACCAATTACTTTAAATCTGTGCCCCCTGGTTTTTGACCCCTCTGCTAAGGGAAATAGGTCCTTTCTATCCACTTTATCTAGGCCCCTCATAATTTTATACACCTCAATAAGGTCTCCCCTCAGCCTCCTCTGTTCCAAGGAAAACAGACCCAGTCTATCCAGTCTTTTCTCATAGCTAAGATTCTCTACTCCCGGCAACATCCTTGTAAATCTCCTCTGTACCCTCTCTAGTGCAATCACATCTTTCCTGTAATGTGGTGACCAGAACTGCACGCAGTACTCTAGCTGAGGCCTAACTAGTGTTTTATACAGTTGAAGCATAACCCCCCCTGCTCTTGTATTCTATGCCACGGCTAATAAAGGCAAGTATCCCGTATGCCTTCTTAACCACCTGATCTACCTGTCCTGCTACCTTCAGGGATCTGTGGACGTGCATTCCAAGGTCCCTTTGTTCCTCTACACTACTCAGTGTCCTACCATTTATTGTGTATTCCCTTTCCTTGTTAGCCCTCCCCAAATGCATTACCTCACACTTCTCCGGATTGAATTCCATTTGCCACTGTTCTGCCCACCTGACCAATTTATTGATATCCTCCTGCAGTCTGCAGCTTCCTTCTTCAGTATCAACCACACAGCCGATTTTAGTATCATCTGCAAACGTCTTAATCATGCCCCCTATATTCAAGTCTAGATCATTGATATATACCACAAAAAGCGTCTTTCCTCTATGCCGGTGCTGATGAACCGGCTGGGAATTTCATAGAATGATACAGCACAGAAGGAGGCCATTCAGCCCATCGCGCCGGTGCCGGTAAATAGTCCCACTCTCCCTGCTCTTTCCCCACAACCCTGAAAATTTTTATTTTTTAAGCACTTGGTTTGCGTTTTCCCAATTTTTCCTCTGGAAATTCTGAATTCAGATCAATTCTGTATAAGCAGCACGAGTGGAAACAGGGTTATAAAAGGTGGCTATTTGGCAACTGGCGTCTGCAGCCTATGAAGTAAAGAAAATAGCGACATCCTGTCGAACACATTAAAACGGCACCAACATACAGCGCCCGAGAGAGAGGAGGGATGCTCTGGCATGATTCCCGCGTGACGTGGCCCACCTGCCCTCTCAGATTAACCCGCCTAAATTCACATTGTTCCTGTTTTTTAATGCAGATTTTCTGCACTTCAGGTCCACTCTCTCCCCTTCCCTAATGTCTCGATTCAATTAAGATCCTTAGATCGATCCTTTTACCACTGGGATCGGGGGTTTAAATCCAGAATGGTGTCCTGATCGCACTACACGGAAACCCGGGTGTCTCGAAACACTGCTTCAGGTCAAGAAATCCCCCCTTACTACCAAGGCCTTGTTTGCCAAGTCTGCCATTCAGTGGTGCTCACCTGTTTGGGGTACAGAGGGACAGCAGCACGGTGCTTTCCCACACCAGCGAGCAGTACAGTTGACTCAGCTTGTTCAGGACGTTCAGGCCCAGCTGTGAGCCCCACTGGTTCACAGATATGGAACGGATTTCACTCTGGGGAAGAAAAAAAACAACCAGGGACATCGAATCGTCAAGTCCACTTCCAGCGGCACTAAACAGGCATTCAAACAGACGGAGCAAGAGCCTGACCGCACACCGCCGCAAAGGCCTGAATTTACACGTGCGCACACACACACACACACTTACCAGAGGCTGTGCCCAGAGTTAGAGGGGAAACAAGGTTACAAACAACTTGCATTTATACAGCGCCCTGAACGTGGCGAAACGTCCCAAGGCGCGTCATCAAAATCTGGCACCGAGCCACATAAGGAGATATTAGGACAGGTGACCAAAAGCTTGGTCAAAGAGGTCGGTTATTCTTCACCACCTCAAACTTAAAATGGTGCGTTACTTAAGGCTATTTCCTCCTCTTAAATTGAAGTAAATGTTTTGATGAGCGGTGAAGTTGAATACAACTCAAGATGCCGCAGCATTCCTCCGGCTGGAGTAGGTACGGACTCTTTTGGAAATGCGGGAATACCCTTGCGTTTGGGGTCTCCGGGGCTGGAGTGCAGAAATTCTGCCCTCGATTGCGGAATGGCGACGCAATG
>JASTWF010000085.1:725108-930108 GCA_030390025.1 Squalus acanthias
GCGGCGCTCCCTCAGTACCGCCCCTCCCTCCGACAGTGCGGCGCTCCCTCAGTACCGCCCCTCCGACAGTGCGGCGCTGTCTCAGTACTGCACTGGGGGTGTCCGCCTAGATAACGTGCTCAAGTCTCTGGAGTGGAAGGTGAACCCACGACCTTCTGATTGAGAGGCAAGAGTGCTACCCTCCTGATCCATGGCTGACACCTGGCCATACCCTCGGTACCCTCCCCAGTTGAACAGTGAGTCAACATCTCGCACGTTTACTCTACATTAATGAGTCACATTCCCAACTTTAATTGGCAAGTCTCCTTTGGTGGAGAAAAAGTTAACGTTACACATTAAAAATCTTCCTTCTATGCACATTTCATAGCAGCAAAGGAACAAGGAGGCCATTCGGCCCCTCGAGTCTGTTCCGCCATTCAATTAGATCAGGGCTGATCTGTATCTCAACTATCTACCCGCTTTGGTTCCGTAACCCTTAATACCCCTTACCCAATAAAAAAAATCAATCTCAGTTTTGAAAGCTTCAATTGACCCCCCCCAGGCTCAACGGCTTTTTCGGGGGAGGGAGTTCCTGATTTCCACCACCCTTTGTGTGACGAAGTGCTTCCTGACATCACCCCTGAACGGCCTGGCTCTAATTTTAAGGTTCTGCCCCCTTGTTCTGGACTCCCCCCACCACCCCACCCAGAGGAAATAGTTTCTCTCTCTCTCTACCCTATCAAATCCTTTAATCATTTTAAACACCTCGATCAGATCACCCCTTAATCTTCTATACTCGAGGGAACACAAGCCCAGACAGTGCAGCTTTTCCCCATTGTAAATCCCTACATGCTCATTTCGAACGGAAATGCCCCCTGCAAACCTGTCGGGCCGGGATGCAGTTTACCTCACAATCAACTGAGTACAACCTATTCGATAGCAGCCACGGAAAAGGAAGAGCCCATTATATCTGCGCTAGCTGTTCGACTGCAGAAGCGTCCCCTAAAGGCACTTCTAAAAATATGTAAAAAAAGAGGTTTCCTGACCCTGCTGAAAGTTGCCGGAAACCTCGCGGCACCTACCAGAATGGACTTGCAAACCCCTGCAACGGCCTGACAGGCAGCAGAGGTAGGGAAGTCGATGGGAAGGTTGGGAAGCCCCAGGATGCACACCAGTGGCTGCAGCC
The DNA here is from genome assembly GCA_030390025.1 of Squalus acanthias. Taxonomy (NCBI): domain Eukaryota; kingdom Metazoa; phylum Chordata; class Chondrichthyes; order Squaliformes; family Squalidae; genus Squalus; species Squalus acanthias. Next base: position 726,274 of record JASTWF010000085.1, read on the forward strand.
CCTTCTGGGTCACAAACTCCTGGCAGTGATCGTCCGTCGTGTTGTTGCTCAGGATCGACTCGACAAACTTCATCTTTTCAGCAAACAAAAAAAGAGATGAAGGTTAGAGGACGTCGGGTTTAAGGTTAAAAGGGGATAGCGAGGGCAGAGGGAAGAAAATAAAACTACTCCATCTACCAGAGGGTGGTAGGTCCATGGAATATGCTGCCCCAAAAAGCTGTAGAAGCTACATCATTACATAAATTTAAAACAGAAATAGACAGTTTCCTAGAAGTAAAGAGAATTAAGGGTTACGGCGAGCGGGCCGGAATTTGGACATGAGTCTAGGTTCGGATCGGTCATGGCCCTGTGGGTAGCGGAGCGGGCCCAGGGGCCGTGTAGCCTGATCCTGCTCCTATTTCGTGTGTCCAATTCTGTTTGGTTCAGGAGATGGTTCTGTGATAGTAGATTGGTCGTTAGGATCAGATCAGCCATGATCTTATTGAATGGCGGAGCAGGCTCGAGGGGCCAATTGGCCTACTCCTGCTCCTATTTCTTATGTTCTTACAATCAAGTGGACTAAAAACAAGTCATTCCTCAGAATGAGGGAGACAGGAATAGAAGGATATCTTGATATCAGGAACAGGCTTGAGGGGCTGAATGGTCTCCTCCTGTTCCCATGTTCAACTGAGCCAAACTCGGGTATAAATCACCAATAAATCCAATCGGGAATTCAGGAGAAACTTCCTTACCCAGAGAGTGGGGAGAATGTGGAACTCGCTACCACAGGGAGTGGTTGAGGCGAATTGCGTAGATGCCTTTAAGGGGAAGCTGGATAAACACATGAGGGAGAAAGGAATAGAAGGATATGGTGATGGGGTGAGATGAAGAGGGGGCGGGAGGAGGCTCGTGTGGAGCAGAAACACCGGCACGGACCAGTTGGGCCGAATGGCCTGTTCCTGTGCTGTAAAATTTCATGCAAAAACGCTGGCCGAATCTGGCTAGATTGCTGCAGCTTTGCTCAGCAAGTTATTGTCCGGCGAGGTGCTGAGCCACAGACCAGGAGTGTCCCAGGTCCAATCACTGGGCTCTGCCGAGTGACTGATCTCACCCGGAGCGGTGCTGTGGCCACGACAGCCGGCCTTTGTACCCCTGCGGCTTTGGGGATGGTCGGGGCGGGGAATAAAGAGGAAAGAGAAAAGAGAGAATAGTGGAGGTTCGCCTGTGGGAAAAATAGCCACCTGGGTAAGGGAAACAAGGCAACTATCCAACTGCAGCATGAATCACTATATTCAACAACTTGTATTTATATAGTTCTTTTAACGTAGTTAAATGTCCCAAGGCACTGCACAGGAGCGTTATCAAACAAAATCTGACACCGATCCACAAGGATAAATTAGGGCAGGTGACCAAAAGCTTGGTCAAAGAGGAAGGCTTTAAGTTTTAAGGAGCGTCTTAAATGGAGAGAGGGAGGGAGAGAGAGAGAGAGAGAGAGAGAGAGAGAGAGAGAGAGAGAGAGAGAGAGAGAGAGAGAGAGAGAGAGAGAGAGAGAGAGAGAGCTTTAGGGAGGGAATTCCAGAGCTTAATTAAGAGAATCTCACAACACTGAGGTGCACCAACCCAAGTGTAGCTCCTCCGAGGGCACAGGAACCATTAAATCGCTGGAATAACAACAGAAAACGCTGGAAAAACTCAGCAGGCCAGGCAGCATCCGTGGAGAGAGAAAGAGAGTTGACGTTTCAGGTCGATGACCTTTCATCAGAACTGGGAAGAGCTGGAAATCAAATAGATTTAAGGCCAGGGTAAAGCTGGGAAAAGGGGGAGGGGATAAAGGAACAAAGGAGGAGATGAAGAGACATTAAGAGACATTAAGAGATATGCAAGGCTAGAGGTGGTGTTAATGTGACAGATTAAGGCTGAATGAAGTGTGAAATCTACTGGCAGAATGAAGGACAGCTGCCAGCTTCTAGGAGGAAAAAAAAGGTGGGGGGGACAAATAAAAGGGTGGATAAAATAAAATATAAATGTGATTGGAGCTGAGGTTATGATCTAAAATTGTTGAACTCGATATTGAGTCCAGAGGGCTGTAGCGTGCCTAAACGAAAGATGAGGTGCTGTTCCTCGAGCTTACGCTGAGCTTCCGTGGAGCAGTGTATTAGGCCGAGGACGGTGAGGTCAGAGTGGGAGTGAAGCGGTGAATTAAAGTGACAGGCCACCGGGAGCTCGGGGTCCCCCTTACGGACTGAACGGAGGTGTTCCGCAAAGCGGTCACCCAATCTGCGTTTGGTCTCCCCAATGTAGAGGAGTCCACATCGTGAGCAGCGAATACAGTATACTAAATTGCAGGAAGTACAAGTAAATCGCTGGGGCAGGCACCACCATTCCAGCTTTGTGCTGGATCAATGAAAGTGCAACTCATAGGTCTGCTCCTGGCTGTATAATCCTTCATAAAACTACACAAACTGTTCTCTCAAGACATGCAAAGTAACTGATCACTTACCACGTTCAGTATATAATCCATCAATGGGATGGGTATCCTCTCCTCCGTGCCAACCACTCTGAAAATTAAAATGGAAAAAAAACGGATATTTTGGAAACGAACGGCATTTAAAAAACCCCAGGGAGCTGCCGCAGATGCACAGGAGGCCTTGTTGCCAAAGCAGCGATCTTTCGAGCAGCTCTCACTGAACGTACACAAGATAGAATCTTACACCACAGAAGGAGGCCGGCTTTGAACGAGCTCTCCAATTCGTCCCACTCTCCCCCTGCTCTTTCCCCGTAACCCTGAAAATATTTCCCCTTCAAGTATTTATCCAATTCCCCTTTTGAAAGTTACTATTGAATCTGCTCCCACCGCCCTTTCAGGCAGCGCGTTCCAGATCACAACAACTCGCTGCGTAAAAAACATTCTCCTCATCTCCCCCTCTGGTTCTTTTACCGATTATCTTCAATCTGTGTCCTCTGGTTCCCCACCCTCCTGCCACTGGAAACAGTTTCTCCTTATTTACTCCATCAAAACCCTTCATGATTTTGAACACCTCGATTAAATCTCCCCTTAGCCTTCTCTGCTCTAAGGAGAACAACCCCAGCTTCTCCAGTCTCTCCACATCACTGAAGTCCCTCATCCCCGGTACCATTCGGGTCAATCTCCCCTTAACCTTCTCTGTTTTAAGGAGAACAATCCCAGCTTCTCCACATATCAAGTGAATAAATTTAAGTTAATAAACTAAAAGGGTAACTGGATAGAGGCAGCCCAAGCTAATGACTGCTACAGGTTTTTAAAAATGCGTACAGGCAGCTTGCACGCGGTCTCCGATCTGGTTCAACACAGAGCACATGGTGCATTTCAGACTATACAATACTCAGGTACATATAGCGAGAGGTCATGCAGATTGTCCTACATACTTGGGGGGTGGGGGTGTACTCAAACAGGGCCAGCTCATTCCTAGAACAACTTGCATTTCTATTGCAAAACATCCCAAGGCGCTTCACAGAAGCAATCAGACAAAATTTGACACCGAGCCACACAAGGAGATATTAGGGACAGGTGACCAAAAGCTTGGTCAAAGAGGCAGGTTTTAAGGAGCGACTTAAAAAGGAGAGGCGGAGAGGTTTAGGGAGGGAATTCCAGAGCTCGGGGCCCAGGCGGCTGAAGGCACGGCCGCCAATGGTGGAGCGATGGAAATCGGGGGATGCGCGAGAGGCCAGAGATCTCGGAGGGTCGTACGGCTGGAGGAGGTTACAGAGATAGGGAGGGGCTCAGTGACTGGAAGAGGCTGAACTGAGTGAACGCAGCGACGGGTACATATCGTGGACGAGCGGTGTGTGCAGGTCTGTGCGTCTCCTGCAGCTGGACCAAGGGTCACCCCACCTACGGGAGCTTGCAGCGGGTGGGTGGGAGACTGACGCACAGGAAGGGCCACATCTCATCTTTATAGTTCTGAAAATATTCCTTCAATTATTAAAAGGGGCGGTCGAGAAAGCACCGCGGCACACGGGGTTAACAATCAGTGCACTCCTGCAGAAAATATTGTGTCTTTTTTTTTTAAATAAGAAGAATGGCATGCTTTTGGGAAGTGCTCTGCGCACTCTTGGAAACCACTTGAAGACGAGAAACTAAACTGCTTCACAAAAGCAACGTACTCACTCGAGTCTGGAGAAGCGAGCAGGCTTCAAACAAAATGGTGACCGTGCTGCTCGAGACGAACAACAATGAGCCGTTCTCCCTCGGCGTCAACTTCGGAGAGATAACCGAGACGGTTCATCCCCACAACCAGACGTCACTCACGGTGGGGGAAGCGGGAAGAAAAATCTTCAGCGTGGGAAAGGATCGGAGTGTTGGGACACTGGGAGACGCCTGTGCTTCTTTCCCCCCCCCACCGAATTGGCCCAAAGCCTGCGCCAAACACCACTGCAATGCAGTTGTTGCCTCCACCGCTGCCACACCCATCCTTTCAAATCGATCTGCGTCACCGCGTACCTGATGGGCTCCCCCCCTCGCACCCCGAAATTCCCATCCTTTAAAAATGCTTCTAAATTCATGAAACGCCAGACAGCCGAGACGCTGGTTGCTCGCTTCCTGCCGTCCGTGGGCGAACACCGCGAATGCTGGACACGGGCACCCCTTGCTCGGATCCGACCGGAGTGGCGGAGGATGCAAGCCAGGCGGGGGAAAAAGAGGAGGCCGAGCCCAGCTGCATAGAGCGCTCGTGAATGGAGAATTATTCTGTGGGGCGACTGAACCCGATGAGTGATGGGAGGGAGACACGGCAACAAAAACAAACACAAAAATCACGAAGGTACATTTCTACAGCGGCTGCCTCGAGCCACAGCCCGCTGACGCAGTGCACATGCGCAGTAGGGCAAGGGCGAGACTGGCCCGTGGCACGGCCTCACAACAATACACCCGCAACGAGTTGCTACTGCGCCGGCGTGAATGGCACCACAGCCTTTGATCTCGGCCCAAGCAAATACGAGGCGGCCGTTTCACAAACGAGATTTATTCAGCCTCAACTGTCGGGAGATCGCCGGCTGGTGGGGCTTAACTGTTTGTGACCAGCGACACGGAGGCAGCCTCTCTCAGTGCAGCAATTCCACGCTTCTTCACCCGGGAGGGACTTTATAAAAGGCAGAGTGAAGGGGGCCGGCACCTCAAATACACAGAGTGCTGGGAAACGCCAGGACCCGGGCTGGTGCCAGGACCCGGGCTGGTGCCAGGACCCGGGCTGGTGCCAGGACCCGGGCTGGTGCCAGGACCCGGGCTGGTGCCAGGACCCGGGCTGGTGCCAGGACCCGGGCTGGTGCCAGGAACCCCCCGGGACTTGGCAACAAGTGCAGAAGAGTTTTCTTTTCAAAACAACTTTATATAGCGCCTTTAATGTACTGGAAACGTCCCAAGGCGCTTCATAGGAGCGTTATCAAACAAAAATTGACACTGAGCCGAAGGAGTTATTAGGACAGGTGAACAAAGAGGTTTTATGGAGCGTCTTAGAGAGGCGCGGAGAGGTTTAGGGAGGGAATTCCAGAGCTTTGGACCTAGAAACCGGTAAAGGGACGGCCGCCAATGGTGGGGCGAAGGGAGTGAGGGATGTACATAAGAACATAAGAAATAGGAGCAGGAGTAGGCCAATCGTCCCCTCGAGCCTGCTCCGCCATTCAATAAGATCATGGCTGATCTGATCCTCACCTCAAATCTAAAGAACACAAGTAGGAGCAGGACCCAGCCACTCAGCCCCTGGGCCCGCTCCGCCACCCACAGGGCCATGACCGATCCGAACTCAGCCTCATGTCCAATTTCCTGCCCGCTCCCCGTAACCCCTAATTCCCTTTACTTCTAGGAAACTGTCTCTTTCTGTTTTAAATTTATTTAATGATGTAGCTTCCACAGCTTCCTGGGGCAGCAAATTCCACAGACCTACTACCCTCTGAGTGAAGAAGTTTCTCCTCATCTCAGTTTTGAAAGAGCAGCCCCTTATTCTAAGATGAGACATAGGAGCCCTGTTGCTGAGCTTTGACCCTCAAGAGTTATCCGCTGAAGTAAATATTACTTTTTGATCACTTTGCAAATCACTTGAAGATACTACTGGGGCAAGATATCTTATCAACACGTGTTTCCTCGAGATAGACAGAGGGACCCCATTGTCGGAGGGAAGAATGTATCCACCAGACACAGAACCACGCAGTTTGCCAGGATGTTTCGGCGACTCCAGATTAGCTCTGGCGTGTCGTGCGTGCCCGTCGCAGTCGAAACCTTCTGCTTGACCAACTAGTGTACGGCCGGGGGCGGGTGACCCAGCGTGTGAAGCACCGTTAGAGGAGAGGGCGAGAACAGAAGTTAGTCATTTCCGAAGACGGAATGCAATTGCAGTGACCGCGGTTATGGTAGCCACACCCCGTGCGCCTGTTCACAGGCTCTGGACCAGCTATCCAGACGGGACCGCCGACACTCCGAGAAGTGTGGGATTTCAATAGCTCGGAGTAATATTCCCCAACTCTGATCATAAAAAGAAAAGACTTGCAGTTCGACACCTCAGGACGTCCCAAAGCGCTTCGCAGCCCATGAAGTACTTTTTTTTTGTTGAAGTGCGGTCGCTGTTGGAATGTAGGAAACGCGGCCGCCAATTTGCGCACCGCAAGCTCCCACAAACAGCAATGCGATAATGACCGGATAACTTAGTGAGGTTGGTCGAGGGATAAATGTTGGCGGTTTTGATTATGTTGAGTGAGGGATAAATAATAAATATTGGCCCCAGGACACCGGGGAGAACCCCCCCCCCGCTCTTCTTCCAAATAGTGCGTTGGGATATTTCACGTCCACCCGACGGGGCCTCGGTTTAACGTCTCATCCGAAAGATGTTAAACCTTTTGTTTGACCAACTAGTACTCGAGCTGCTACGTCAATATAGAATCAATATCCATTCGAGCTTGTTCTTGCAAATACACTTTTTAAAGTGCGATGAAAAGCCGAACGTCTGATGATGAAAGCGGTTTTTAAAACTCGACTCTCTGCCGATCACTGCCACCAGACAGAGTACATTTTTGACCTGGAGTCCACAAAGGCATCCCCCAGGAACGAGGGGGGTGCTTGTACAGTAAGAGTATTCTCTGTATGGGGCTGCGCATGCTGCACACCGTGAGCAGAACCTCAAGGATTGTTAGCTCGATACTTGCCGAGTTAAGAGCACGCTTCCTTCTGTCTCAGAACTAACAAAAACCAGACTCTGCAACGGTGGCAGCCTTTCCCTTGGGGTAGCTTCCGCTGTTGGGCAAACGTCAACAAGGGCCCCCGAAAGTAGCCAATATTCTCAGTTTTCTTGCCCTCCCTGGAGCAGAAACCATTGCTCGAGTCCCAGCCCTTGCCCACCGGCAGTCAAGCATCCCGCGCCCGCTCTCCTACAGCTGTCAATGCCCCCGATCGGGTCCGCCTGATAATTGCCCCAAGTTGCAGTTCTTCCCCCCCCCCCTTTCTGCCCCGCGGGGTAAACAGCTCACCCCCACCCCACACCTCCTTCCACAAGTGATGGAAATCATGGGAGTGCGAGCAGTCTCTGCTACAGCATCACTGGGACCCGAACACAGCCATACCTGCAGCCCTGGTGCAGGGCGTTGTACAGCAACTGTTTGCGGGAGCTTGCTGTGCGCAAATTGGCGGCTGCGTTTCCTACATCACAACAGTGACTACACTTCAAAAAGTACTTCAGCGGCTGTGAAGCGCTTTGGGACGTCCTGAGGTGGTGAAAGGCGCTGGAGAGATGAAAGTCTTTTTCTTTTGAACTGCACAAAATAAATCTGCATGTACTTGGGAGTATTGCGGTCATTTCTGGGCACCACACTTGCGGAAAGATGCAAAGGCCTTAGAAAGGGTAGAGAGGAGGTTTAACCAGGATGTGACCAGGGATGAGGGACTTCTGTTCTGAGGGGTTGGAAAAGCTAGGACCGTTCTCCTTGGAACAGAGAGGGTAAAGAGGTGACCGAAGAGAGGTTTACAAGGTGATGAGAGACAGAAAAACTATTCCCCTCTGGTGAGTGGGTCAATAACCAGAGGTCACAGATTCAAAATCACTGGCGGAAGTACTAGAGGGGAGGAGAAACGTTTTCACTCAGAGTTGTCGGGATCGGGAACACTCAGCCTGAAGAGGTGATGGAAGCCGATTCCATCAATAATTTTAAAACAGTTGAACAGGACGAGGAACTGACAGGGTTACGGGGGAAAAGCAGGGGGTGTGGGACTGAGCACCACTGCTCTAAGAGCCAGCACAGGCACGACGGGCCGAATGGCCTCCTTCTGTGCGAAAAGTTTCTACCATGCTATGATACTTTAAAAAAAAGCCTCCATCTTTGCAGGTGATTTGGGGGGGGGGGGGGGGGGGGGGGGGTGAAGAGAGGACACCTTTTCCCCTTGTCGAACTGACAGGATAAGGAAATATCAACTTGCGCTGCCCGTGGACAACTTTGCCCCACCTTTTCCCTCCGCCCCACTAAAACTGCAAGAGTCAGCACTGCAGTAGTCGGAGGGTTAACGGTGCAAGCTGGGAATTGGAGGGGCTGTCTTTCCTTTCCAAAGCCCTGCTGGCACAGGTTCAGAGGAGACTTGGAGCATTTGCCAAAATTCAGCAGCAAGAAGCAAAGCCAAACTCCAGAGAGAGCACGACTTTTTCAGGCGCTCATTCAGGGAGACGTGACAAGACTCGGCACACAGCAGGACATGCTAACCAACACAGCGTTCTCCCCCCCACTGCTCAAAAGGCAGGGTCTTAGCAAATCCAACTCGCAGAATCCGCCCACCGCCCGCTCAAGGGGAAAGTGCTCATTTTCTTAAAGCTACCAGCAACCTTCAGGTAATGCGACCGACCCTTGAAAGGACAGCGCGCAAAAAAGCACTGAACACACCTTCAACTGTACTGCTAAATTTAGCTGCATTCATCTTCCCCCCCTCGTGTGACTCCTCCTCAGTGGGATCGACCGCAATGGCACAACTTGGCCTTCAGCTTCCACGTTATAACCCTGTGGTAGCATGCGGAACACGATTCAAGAGGCATGCGTGATTTGGGGTTTTAGAGAGAGGCTGCTGAAGGTGGGGAGCGACTTAGCACGGCATGGGGGGGTTCGGCTGGGAGTTTTGAGTGCAATTGGCAAGTTGGCTGAAAGTCCTGGGGAGGAAGGTGCAGGTAAAATAGGCCCAAGCTAGAGGAAGAGGATGTGGACAGACACAACTAAAGCCATTTCATCGAAACATAGAAGATAGGAGCAGGAGTAGGCCATTCGGCCCCTCGAGCCTGCTCCGCCATTCGATGAGATCATGGCTGATCATCCAAACTCAGTACCCTGTCCCTGCTTTCTCCCCATATCCCTTGATCCCTTTAGCTTTAAGAAATATATCTAACTCCTTCTTGAATATATTTAATGAATTGGCCTCAACTACCTTCTGTGGTAGAGAATTCCACAGGTTCACCACTCTCTGGGTGAAGAAATTCTTCCTCATTTCTGTCCTAAATGGCTTCCCCCTTATCCTTAGACTATGACCCCTGGTTCTGGACTCTCCAACCATCGGGAACATTCTTCCTGCATCTAGTTTGTCCAGACCTGTCAGAATTTTATATGTTTCGATAAGATCCCCCTCTCATTCTTCTATACTCCAGCGAGAATACCTTCAGCTCATACAGCAAATTACTCTGACTGGCAAAGACTGCTGCGCGCGTTAGCTGGTCATTTATCTCGCCAAGTAGGCTAATAATCTTGCCGATGCCATTGATTGAGGGAGACTTCCTCCCCACCCCACCACCCCCCCCCAAATGTCCTACCCAAAGCAGAGCAACTCTGACAAGAGCTCTTTCATTATCGAACTGCCTTCTTTCTCAGGCCCAGTTTGACCGTACGGTATAATTTCCTTACCCTGATCAGCACAGCAACGGGCCATTCAGCTCAATGCCGGCCCTTAATGCTCCACTCGAGCCTCCTCCAGTCTTTCCTCATCTATCAGCATATCCTTCTATTCCTTTCTCCCTCATGTTAATCCAGCTTCCCCTTAAATGCATCCCTGCTATTCGCCTCGACCACTCCCTGTGGTAACACAATACAGCTTCCTGTGACTCGAACTTTATTGCATCACTTCCTGTGATTAGTCCAGGATAAATATGGAACTGATCAGTTGGATCCTGGAGAGGCATAGAGTAAGACCTCTTTTGTATGTAGCACCTTTTTAGTTGATTAAAGCTTACTTTAAGTTCACCACGCGTAAGGCTCATTCTTACGACACTCCCTGTGGGAGCGAGTTCCACATTCTCACCACTCTCTGGGTGAAGAGGTTTCTCCTGAATTCCCATTCGAATGAATGACCACACAAAAGGCTAACTTAGAACTCCTGGCTTGGATAGATGATAGGATGTGCTGTTACAAAAAGTTTACAGGAAGCAAAAATTGATAGTTGTTTTAGTCTCTGTAATTGGCAAAAGAACCAGAGGCAACATGCCCTGGGAGTGTTTGATGGGACAGTGTTGAGGGAGCTTTACTCTGTATCTAACCCGTGCTGTACCTGCCCTGGGAGTGTTTGATGGGACACTGCAGAGGGAGCTTTACTCTGTATCTAACCCGTGCTGTACCTGCCCTGGGAGTGTTTGATGGGGACAGTGCAGAGGGAGCTTTACTCTGTATCTAACCCGTGCTGTACCTGCCCTGGGAGTGTTTGATGGGGACAGTGTAGAGGGAGCTTTACTCTGTATCTAACCCGTGCTGTACCTGCCCTGGGAGTGTTTGATGGGGACAGTGTAGAGGGAGCTTTACTCTGTATCTAACCCGTGCTGTACCTGCCCTGGGAGTGTTTGATGGGACAGTGTAGAGGGAGCTTTACTCTGTATCTAACCCGTGCTGTACCTGCCCTGGGAGTGTTTGATGGGACAGTGTAGAGGGAGCTTTACTCTGTATCTAACCCCATGCTGTACCTGCCCTGGGAGTGTTTGATGGGGACAGTGTAGAGGAAGGAGTGGGTGCCTGAAATGGAATGTACTCTTGCCCAGCACTAACACCTGTCACTCAGATGAGCACGTTAAAGATTGTGTTGGCAGAATCTTTAATTTCCCTACACCGGTGCCAACTCTCAGAGCTATCCACTAAGTCCCATTCCCCTGCCCTTTCAATATCGATCCACGGCCCTTTGAGGTGTTCTTGATGCTGCACCCACTGCTGTTTCTGGTAGTGCATTCCACATCCTAACAGCCCACTGTGTAAAATCAGTGTTCTCATTCTTTGAGTGACCTTAAACTTATGCCCTCAAGTTATAGATTCAGTGACCAGCGAGCAGAGAAAGATCCCCCCACCCCCATTTGACTAGATCAAAGCCTCTCAAATCTTGCACATCTCTAACGCCACTTGACCATCTGTGTTCCCCTTTGCGTTCCAGGTGGTCAGCAGCCGCGGTGCCCAGCCGCGTTCTGCCTCCCCTCCAAATAGCGCACCTTTTAAGCAAAACAGCCCAGTCTGTTTTATCAACTTGCACTCCTCCGATTTCAGCAACACTGCCAGGGATGAATATTTTCCTCCTTTGTATCCTTCGGTGCGCTGAAATCGAGATTCATGGCAGTCTCCCCTAAACCTAACTGGTTCAGTCCCAGTGCCTGCACACTCTGGAACCCCTCCCCTCCTACAATCTACAGGTTCGCGAACCCACGCTCGGGGCCACCTTTGCAACCTTGGTGCCACATTCCACAGTGGGCCATGACCTGGGTTTTCAATGAAGAAAAAAAACTTACAACCATTGGTCAACCGTTCAATGCTGTCCGGGTATCGAATAAAATCAGAAATTTACAGCACAAAAGGAGGCCACTCGGTGAAAAACGTGCTCAACTCCCCTCTAATCCTTCTCCCAATGACTTTAAATCTCTGCCCCCCTGGTTATTGACCCCTCTGCTCAGGGAAATAGGTCCTTCCTATCCACTCTATCCAGGCCCCTCATCATTTTATACACTTCAATTAAATCTCCCCTCAGCCTCCTCTGTTCCAAAGAAAACAACCCCAGCCGCTCCAATCTTTCCTCATTGCTAAAATTCTCCAGTCCTGGCAACATCCTCGTAAATCTCCTCTGTACCCTCTCTAGTGCAATCACATCTTTCCTGTAATGTGACGGCCAGAACTGTACGCCGTATTCTAGCTGTGGCCTAACTAGTGTTTTATGCAGTTAAAGCATAATCTCCTTGTTCTAAAACTCTATGCCTCGTCTAATAAAGGAAAGTATCCCTTTTGCCTTCTTAACCACCTTATCTACCTGTCCTGCTACCTTCAAGGATCGGAGAACATGCACTCCAAGATCCCTCTGTTGCTGTACACTTCTCAGTATCCTACCATTTATTGTGTATTCCCTTGCCTTGTTAGGTCACTGTATGACTATGGTATCAGTCACTATACAACCACCCCCAGGTATTCCAGTAATGACTCACTGCACGACCATCCCAAGGTATCCCAGTACAGGTCACTGCACGATCACCCCAAGGTATCCCAGTACAGGTCACTGCACGATCACCCCAAGGTATCCCAGTAATGACTCACTGTACGACCATCCCAAGGTATCCCAGTAATGACTCACTGTACGACCGCCCCAAGGTATCCCAGTAATGACTCACTGTACGACCATCCCAAGGTATCCCAGTAATGACTCACTGTACGACCGCCCCAAGGTATCCCAGCAATGGACTCACTGTACGACCGCCCCAAGGTATCCCAGTACAGCTCACTGTACGACCACCCCAAGGTATCCCAGTACAGGTCACTGTACGATCACCCCAAGGTATCCCAGTAATGACTCAATGCACGACCACCCCAAGGTATCCCAGTACAGGTCACTGTACGATCACCCCAAGGTATCCCAGTAATGACTCACTGTACGGCCACCCCAAGGTATCCCGGTAATGACTCAATGCACGACCACCCCAAGGTATCCCAGTACAGGTTACTGTACAACCACCCCAAGGTATCCCAGTACAGGTTACTGTACAACCACCCCAAGGTATCCCAGTAATGACTCACTGTACGATCACCCCAAGGTATCCCAGTACAAGTCACTGTACGACCACCCCAAGGTATCCCAGTACAGGTCACTGTACGACCACCCCAAGGTATCCCAGTACAGGTTACTGTACAACCACCCCAAGGTATCCCAGTACAGGTTACTGTACAACCACCCCAAGGTATCCCAGTAATGACTCACTGTACGATCACCCCAAGGTATCCCAGTACAAGTCACTGTACGACCACCCCAAGGTATCCCAGTACAGGTCACTGTACGACCACCCCAAGGTATCCCAGTACAGGTTACTGTACGACCACCCCAAGGTATCCCAGTACAGGTCACTGTACGATCACCCCAAGGTATCCCAGTAATGACTCACTGTACGATCACCCCAAGGTATCCCAGTAATGACTCACTGTACGACCACCCCAAGGTATCCCAGTAATGACTCACTGTACGACCACCCCAAGGTATCCCAGTAATGACTCACTGTACGACCACCCCAAGGTATCCCAGTACAAGTCACTGTACGACCATCCCAAGGTATCCCAGTAATGACTCACTGTACGGCCACCCCAAGGTATCCCAGTAATGACTCACTGTACGACCACCCCAAGGTATCCCAGTAATGACTCACTGTACGACCACCCCAAGGTATCCCAGTAATGACTCACTGTACGACCACCCCAAGGTATCCCAGTACAGGTCACTGTACGACCACCCCAAGGTATCCCAGTACAGGTCACTGTACGACCACCCCAAGGTATCCCAGTACAGGTCACTGTACAACCACCCCAAGGTATCCCAGTAATGGACTCACTGTACGACCACCCCAAGGTATCCCAGTACAGGTCACTGTACGGCCACCCCAAGGTATCCCAGTACAGGTCACTGTACGATCACCCCAAGGTATCCCAGTACAGGTCACTGTACGATCACCCCAAGGTATCCCAGTAATGGACTCACTGGACGGCCACCCCAAGGTATCCCAGTAATGACTCACTGTACGATCACCCCAAGGTATCCCAGTAATGACTCACTGTACGACCACCCCAAGGTATCCCAGTACAGGTCACTGTACGACCACCCCAAGGTATCCCAGTACAGGTCACTGTACGATCACCCCAAGGTATCCCAGTAATGGACTCACTGTACGACCACCCCAAGGTATCCCAGTACAGGTCACTGTACGACCACCCCAAGGTATCCCAGTAATGGACTCACTGTACGACCACCCCAAGGTATCCCAGTACAGGTCACTGTACAACCACCCCAAGGTATCCCAGTAATGGACTCACTGTACGACCACCCCAAGGTATCCCAGTAATGGACTCACTGTACGACCACCCCAAGGTATCCCAGTAATGGACTCACTGTACGACCACCCCAAGGTATCCCAGTAATGGACTCACTGTACGACCACCCCAAGGTATCCCAGTAATGGACTCACTGTACGATCACCCCAAGGTATCCCAGTAATGACTCACTGTACGACCACCCCAAGGTATCCCAGTAATGACTCACTGTACGATCACCCCAAGGTATCCCAGTAATGACTCACTGTACGATCACCCCAAGGTATCCCAGTAATGACTCACTGTACGACCACCCCAAGGTATCCCAGTAATGACTCACTGTACGATCACCCCAAGGTATCCCAGTAATGACTCACTGTACGATCACCCCAAGGTATCCCAGTAATGACTCACTGTACGACCACCCCAAGGTATCCCAGCAATGGACTCACTGTACGACCACCCCAAGGTATCCCAGTACAGGTCACTGTACGACCACCCCAAGGTATCCCAGGAATGACTCACTGCTGGTTGGGTTCGGGATCACTCTGCTGAGCAGCCAAGCTACTGCTGAAGCTCTGCATGGCCTGAACTTCCTCCTCCTCTTCGTCCTCGCTGGACGCCTCCTCGGCAGCGTGATTGGAGCGGGGTGGCGGGGCGCTTGCGGTCCCGTCCGCTTTCTGGATCGAAGGCTTCTGGCAGATGTACTTCGGGTCTCTCCCCAGGTTACAGATTTCTTCAAGCAACTGAAGAGGAGAACGAGTCGTTTCAGGTTCAACATTTTCTCTCGCCTGGCGTCAGTCGCACACCCACCCATCCCCCCAGCCCCCGCAGTAGCCCACCCGCGCGCCCTTAACTGTTAGCATAAAAACACGGGCAACACGGTGGCATAGTGGTTAGCACTGTTGCCTCACAGCGCCAGGGACCCAGGTTCGAATCCGGCCTCGGGTGACTGTCTGTGTGGAGTTTGCACATTCTCCCAGTGTCTGCGTGGGTTTCCTCCGGGTGCTCCGGTTTCCTCCCACAGTCCAAAGATGTGCGGGTTAGGTTGATTTGGCGATGATAAAATTGACCCTTAGTGTTAGGGGGATTAAATACGTGGGGTTACGGGGATAGGGTGGGATGTGTGTCGGTGCAGGATCGATGGGCCGAAATGGCCTCTATCTGCACTGTGGGGATTCTGTGATCTTCTGTGAAAAACAGAGTTCCAGCCAGGCTGCTCAACAAGGGACAAGTCACACCCAGGCCAGATACCCACATGCATGCACTTAATAGCAAAGCAGTAGGACTGGTGGCACTGGCTAGCAGTCAGGAGAGGGCGTGTTATTGGACGAGTCACCCTGAAGCCTGAACTGATGATCCAGAGATTGAGAGTTCAAATCCCACCCATGGCGGGGGGAAGAGAACTTGAATTCAGTTTTTCTTTTAAATAAATGTGAAAATAAGTCGCCGTGAAGCTGTCAGATTGCCGTACCAACCCAACTGGTTCACTGATGTTCTTAACCCGGTCTGGCCCACATGTGACTCCAGTCCCACACCAACGTGGTCGACTCTTAGCTGCCCTCCGAAGTGGCCTAGCCAGTCATATCAAAGCAGAAGGCTGCCCATCACCACCTTCTGGGGGCAACTAGGGATGGGCGATAAATGCCGGCCTTGCCAGCGACGTCCACACCCAGAGAAATGGATAATTAAAACCAGAGATAGAACCCCCAGCTTCTTTTATCCTTGGGGCCCGGATTTCAATGACGGCACCCCAACCATTCCCCTGGCTGTCATCATCTACCCCATACTTGGATTATAGGGAACAGACTCGCACCTTTATGATTGCCGTGGTGGCATCGGTCTTCAGAGTTGGTTGGTGTCTCATGAGTTCGTCGACGGCACTGCCAAGGTTGGATGCTGTGTCACCTGTACAGACAGTTTCAACAGACAATAATTTGCTAAAGAAAGTCACTGACGATTCAAACTCCTGAAGAAGTTCGCTATTCATCCTTCGCGGTATTTACCCTTGTATCATCAACCTGCTCTGTGCAGAGGGAGGAACAGGAGGAGGCCGTTCAGCCCCTCCAGCCTGTTCTGCCATTCAGTGAGATCGTGGCTGATCTGCGACCTAACTCCATCGACCCGCCTTTGCCCCGTATCCCTCAATACCTTTCCTAAACAAAAAGCTATCAATCTCCGATTTAAAATGAATTGATCTCGCATCAATTGCGGTTTGCGGGAGAGTTTTCCAAACTTCTAACACCCTTTGTGTGTCGAAGTGTTTCCTAACTTCACTCCTGAAAGGTCTGGCTCTAATTTTTAGACTATGCCCCCTAGTCCTAGACTCCCCAACCAGCGGAAATAGTTTCTCTCTCTCTACCCTGATCAGTTCAGGTTAATATCTTGACAACTTCGATCGAATCATCCCTTAACCGTCTAAATTCCAGGAAATACAACCCTACTTTGTGTAAAAGCCCCCACCACCTCCCCCCAATCGGGCTGGGCGCTGCTCAGCTGTTTCTCAATGGAGTGGGGCAGGGGGAAAAAAGAGAGACATCGAAAGAGTGAGTCACCGCGAGCGGCAGCGGTACAGAGGGTCTGTCGGCCAAGGTGCGGCACAACAGAGCAGCGAGGTTCGGGCCAACAACCCAAACTGCACCGCGGCTTCCCGACTGCACTCCCGCTGGCACGGAGAAGCAGCGAGCGGAAGGACAGTTGGTCGGGGCCCCAATCCCAGCGGCTGCTGCGAGGATCGTCTTGGAGCGGGTTGGCCACTCCATGGATGGCGCTAGACTGAGAACCAAGTGGGGGCACAGCAGGAAACGCCAACGGAGGTTGGTGCGGGAAAATAGGAGAAAGAAAAACTAAACAAAAAAACCCCACTCATAACCGGCGTTTGTTTAAAGAAAGGAGGAACCGAGCGGCACTTTAATATTTCTGAACCTTCCTTTCAACTCTCGAGCCCAGGTGAAGGCCCCCTTCTCTCTCTCAAGTTTAGTTAGCCTTGTGGGTCATTTATACAACAATGAAGACAGCCCCAGATTTTCCACAGCAGCAACGATGCCTTTGATAGCGACGGAGTCCACTTCGAGCTGCCTCCTCCCCGCGCCTGTGCGAGAGCTTGCGCAGTCCGCACTGCACAGATATGACGGGCCTGCTGGCATCCAAGGGTCCCTCACCTCCCCGCACCCCCCCAAACACTGGGGACGGTCTGCAGCCAGGAACTTGGCGGCAATTGTGGGCTTTTGAAGCAGGTGCGGTTGCTCCGGGGGCCCTGAAATCTGCCCACAATGTAAGCAGGATAAAAATCAGAGTTCCAGCAGCGTCAGCGCGCTGCAACGCTTCAGCGCAGGGGTGCCCAAGCTGTGTGGCCGTGTAAGAGTGCCCAGTGGAGCCTCACAGCCCCTGGTATAAAGTTTAAAATCAACGTTTCCACTAATTTACACCCCTCTCAAGCTGTCGGTACCAACGGATTGTGAGGTTCCGATTCAGGATTCACCCGCCAGTGAGGTAACAGGGCTCAGGCCTTTGCAATACCTGCTGACCCGCGTAACTCAAAACAGGACGAGTACAAATCGGACTGAATGGCCCAGGCTTTGCCAGCTGAACGTGGGCCACAAGCTGCAGCCTGGACCTTCCCCACGCACACAGATTCCCTCGTAAAAACATTTTCAATCAGAATTTCCATCGGAAGCAGGGGGGGGTGGCGAACGCTGACCTAAGGGATCCGAGCTTCGACGCCTCCTCATCGCTGGCAGGTAGTCGGGAGACAGCAGCACCTTGAAGAGTCGCTCGAAGGGCTGGCACTGCACAAAGGACTGGAGCCCGCGGGCATTCAGGCACAGCGCGCTGAAAACGTTCGGCAAGGAACCCAGAACTTCACGGGTCGCAGGTACCTGATAAAGGAAGCAGAAGGTTGGAAACTGAGGTGAAAGGGGTCGTGTTGTGTGTGTGTAGAATCAGAGAACGGTTACAGCCGGAAGGAGGCCATTCGGCCCGTCGAGCCCATGCCAGCTCTCTGCTAGAGCACTTCAGCTAGTCCCAATCCCCTGCTCTTTCCCCGTAGCCCTGCAAATTTCTTTCCTTCAGATACTTATCCAATTCCCTTTTGAAAGCCACGATTGAATCTGCCTCCACCACCCTTTCAGGCAGCGCATTCCAGATCCTAAACACTCGCTGCGTAAAAAAGTTCTCTCTCATGTCGCCTTTGGTTCTCCTGCCAATCACCTTAAATCTGTGTCTGCTGGTTCTCGACCCTTCCGCCAATGGGACCAGTTTCTCTATCTAGACCTCTCATGATTTTGAGCACCTTTATCAAATCTCCCCTTAACCTTCTCTGCTCCAAGGAGAACAATCCCAGCTTCTCCAGTCTCTCCGCGTCACTGAAGTCCCTCACCCTGGTACCATTCTGGTCAATCTCCCCTTAACCTTCTCTGCTCTAAGGAGAACAACCCCAGCTTCTCCAGTCTCTCCACATCACTGAAGTCCCTCATCCCTGGTACCATTCTGGTCAATCTCCCCTTAACCTTCTCTGCTCTAAGGAGAACAACCCCAGCTTCTCCAGTCTCTCCTCGTCACTGAAGTCCCTCATCCCAGGAATCATTCTCGTAAATCTTTTCTGCACCCTCTCCAAGGCCTTCACATCCTTCCTGAAGTGTCAGCAGGCAGAGGCCTGGCAGAAATTTAACACCGAATTCTTGCAAGTCAGAATGATGACAGTTCGGGAGCTTGGCAAGGCAGTGGCTGTTCAGCAACTGCTGTGACACCAAAGTGCCTGTAGGTGGCACCGGGAAGGGGGGGGGGGCGCCGCTCGGCACCGGCTCCGCCAACAGGCGGCCGGCGGTCCTGCAGCTGCTCGCTGGGTGAACAGGCAAGCCTGCAAGCTGCAGCACAGAGCGCAACTGCAGAGCGCAGTCCGAACCGAGCGGATCGTGAAGCCGAGAATTTAGCAAGTCGTAGGAATTCGGTGCCGGGGGGGGGGGGGGGGGGGGGGAAAGAGAGTGCTTCTTTTCACCTTTAACACTTGTGGTGCTTTGTGCAAGCTTGAGGCAGTAAGTATTTAAAATTTGCCTCTGTTTTTACACGCCAGCTTCCACCAATAAACCACGCACAAACTCGCTTCACAATTTTACTCCTCCCCCAAAATAACGATCTATTCTTCCCTCCACTGAACTTTTCCCAGCTACCACGGGTCATAGTGTGAAATCCCCCCCCCCCGCCCCAAACGAAACTTTAAAACAGACTAGAGGTAATTAGCTAATTAATGTTCCCTCTAATTTTTTGGGGGCCGTGTGGCCCCTTTAACAAGCTGCGTGGCCCATTCAAAATTCCGCACACGTTTAAAAGCCGGCTGCGCGGGAGCTCCGAGGCGCTGTGCGGCCCCCGCAGCTTAAAGAGAACATTGCTATCAATAAACATAGACTACGGTAAGGCAAGGACCAAAGATAATAAGAACCCAAGATGCAGGAGTCGGCCATTCGGCCCCTCCAGCCTGCTCCGCCATTTAATAAGATCATGGCTGATCTGATCTTGGCCTCAACTCCACTTCCCTGCCCGCTCCCCATAACCCTCGACTCCCTTATCGTTCAAAAATCTGTCTATCTCCACCTTAAATATATTCACTGACCCAGCCTCCACAGCGCTCTGGGGAAGAGAATTCCAAAGATTCACCACCCTCCGAGAGAAGAAATTCCTCATTTCCGATTTAAATGGGTGCCCCCTTATTCTGAAATTATGCCCCCGAGTTCTAGATTCCCCCACGAGGGGAAACATCCTCTCTGCACCTACCCGGTCAAGCCCCTTCAGAATCTTATACGTTTCAATAAGATCCCCTCTCATTCTTCTAAACTCCAATGAGTATAGGCCCAACCTTTCTTCATAAGACAACCCCTTCATCTCCGGAATCAACCTAGTGAACCTTCTCTGAACTGCCTCCAATGCAAGTATATCCTTCCTTAAATAAGGAGACCAAAACTGTACGCAGTACTCCAGGTGCGGTCTCACCAACGCCCTGTACAGTTGTAACAGGACTTCCCTACTTTTATACTCCATTCCCTTTGCAATAAAGGCCAACACTCCATTTGTCTTCCTAATTACTAGCTGTACCTGCATAATGAACGAAGATACCTAAACCGGGTTTCGAAAAGCGCGAGATTGTCCAGCAACATCCATTAGGCTGGAGTAAACAACTCGCGGGCCCGGCGAGGTCCAAAAATAGACCCAAGTGAAGTCATTACATAAAACTAATTAATTAAATGCATAAAACAAGGTTAGATAGAGATTGCCGTGCAGGAGGTGTGCCGCACCCGCAGAGTGTGGGAGTTTGAGGGGAGCAGTGTGATCCCAGGCAACCACATCTGTAGTAAGCGCCTACGCCGCGAGGCACTGCAGCTCAGAGTTGTTGAGCTGGAGTCCGAGGTGCCGACATTGCGATGCAGCAGGGGAGGGAGAGTGTTACCTGGACATTTTGAACCAGGAGGCAGTCACACCCCCTTAGAGTCAGAGAGCACAGAAAGAGGCCCTTCGGCCCATCGTGTCTGCGCCGGCCATCAAGCCCTGTCTATTCTAATCCCATTTTCCAGCACTTGGTCCGTAGCCTTGTACGCTATGGCGTTTCAAGTGCTCATCTGAATGGTTCTTGAATGTTGTGAGGGTTCCTGTCTCTACCACCCTTTCAGGCAGTGAGTTCCAGATTCCAACCAACCTCTGGGTGAAAATGTTTTTCCTCGAATCCCCTCTAAACCTCCTGCCCCTTACCTTGAAACTATGCCCCCTGGTTATTGACCCCTCTACTAAGGGGAAAAGTTCCTTTCTATCTACGCCCCTCATAATTTTGTACACCTCAATCAGGTCCCCCCTCAGCCTTCTCTGCTCGAAGGAAAACAACCCCAGCCTGTCCAGTCTCTCTTCATAGCTGAAGCGCTGCAGCCCAGGTAACATCCTTAGGTTAGGTAGTGGTACCGGTCTGGTTACTGGTCAGGGATAGGAGGGCACGACTGCAACTCAGGCAGGTTAAGGGGACCCCCCAGGTGCAGCGGTAGGGGAACCTCAGCCTTTGCCATTGCCCAACAGGTACGAGGTGCTTGCTACTGGTGTGGATGAGAACAAAGTCTGCAGGGTGGATGAGCAAACTAACCACGGTACCTGTGGTACAGCAGGCCATTCAAGTGGGGAGAGTGAAAAGGAATGGGGTAGTGGTAGGGGGAATAGTATAGTCAGGGGAATAGATACGGTTCTCTGCAGCCGTGACCAGGAGTTCCGAAGGCTGTGTTACCTGCCTGGTGCCAGGGTTAAGGATATCTCCTCATGGCTAGAGAAAAACTTGGAGGATCCCGTTGTTGTGGCCCGCGTAGGAACCAATGATATAGTTAGAACTAGGAATGAGGTTCTGCTGAGGGAGTACAAATTAAAAAGCAGAACCGCGAAGGTAATCATCTCTGGATTACTCCCCGAGTCACGTGCAAATTGGCAGAGGGACAAATAGAGCGTGGCTGAAAGATTGGTGTGGGAGGCCAGGGTTTTGATTCATGGGGCACTGGCACCAGTACTGGGGAAAAGAAGGAGCTGTTCCGCTGGGACGGGCTCCACTTAAAGCAGGCTGGGACCAGTGTCCTGGCGAATCGAATAACTAGGGCGGTAGACGGGGCTTTAAACTAATAAGGGGTGGGGTTCAGGTACGGGCAAATTGATGAGCCTGAAGAGAAAAGTCAAGTCTGTGGAGCAGAGTAGCAAGTTTGGTAAAAATCAAGCAGATTGTGTCAGGAAGGGACAGAGAGTTTAATAACGGAAATAGGGCATTAGATACTACGGCAAGATCAGGGGGGGAAAAAAGCAGTAAAAAAGTTAAAATTAAAGGCGTTATAAGTGAATGCACAAAGCATTCGTGACAAGATAGATGAATTAATGGCTCAAAGAGATAAATGGGTTTGATCTAGTAGCCATTACGGAGATGTGGTTGCAGGGTGACCCGGGTTGGGACACGACGTGACGAGACATCTCTCAAAGCGGTTTATAAGGCAGGATAAAAAAAATAGGTGGACACAGAACAGAAGGGGGGTAAAAAGAGGGAGTGAGCAACTTTGGGGACGGCACAAAGGAACGGTCGAAGAGAAGAGTTTAAGAAGTTTTTTTTTATAAAGGGCAGGAAGGGAGATGGTGAGGTGTAGGGAACGCGGAAAGAACGAACTTGCATTCCTGTAGTAACGTTCACCACCTCAGGACGTCCCAAATCGCTTAACAGCCAATGCAATACTTTTTTTGAAGTGTAGTCGCTGTTGTAATGTAGGAAACACAGCAACCAATTTGCGCACAGCAAGCTCCCAGAAACCGCAATGAAATAATGACCAGATGATTTATTTTTTGAGCGATGTTGGATCAGGGATAAATATTGCCCACAGGACACCTGGGAGAACTCCCCTGCTCTTCTGCAAAATAATGGACGTGGGATCTTTCATGCCCACGAGAGGGCAGACGGTTTAACATCTCACCCGAAAGACGGCACCTCCGACAGTGCAGCACACCCTCACCCCTGCAGTGTGTCAGCCTGGATTACGGGGCTCGAACGCATGACCTTCTGACTCAAGAGGCGAGAGGGTGACCCGCTGACCCCTGGAGGGGCTGGTCATGGTGGAAGAACGGCCAAGGATTGAGCGCGCGCGTGTGGGACCAGGAACGACCTGGTGGAGATCGCAGGCAAGGGGAGGCTGCGGAGACGACCGAGGCGGTGAAGTGAAGGGGTGTGAATGTCAATGGGCTGGGGCGGGGGAGGCGACGGAGTGCAGCCGATGGGAGCGCGGTACTTTGCGCAGCATTCCAGACAGCGCCAGCGAGAACTCACGTCTTTTATCAACAAAGCGTGAAGCATGACGTCCGTCAGCCCATTATCCTGGAGTGAGGACAGCAGCGATGGCTCTTGGAACACAAACACAGTCACCACCTCGGTAGCTGGAATGAAAGAAGAAAAAAACAGAACCGTTAGTGTTGTAGCGCACGAGGGCTCGGAACTGTATGTGCCCCGGCGTATTGTTCAACCCTCACCAGCACAGACTGGTTTCCACAGCTCTCAGACACCTGTAACAACCTGGAAGGTAATTCACTTTCCGCTGTCTCTAGCCTATCATCGGAGTCCTTGATCAGACTGGGCTAACATAACAACAACAACTTGTATTTATATAGCACCTTTAACGTAGTAAAACGCCCCAAGGAGCTTCACAGGAGTATTAAAAGACAAAAAATTTGACATCGAGCCACATAAGGAGAAATTAGGGCAGGTGACCAAAAGCTTGGTCAAAGAGGTCGGTTTTAAGGAGCGTCTTAAAGGAGGAGAGACAGGTAGCGAGGCGGAGAGGTTTAGGCAGGGAATTCCAGAGCTTAGGGCCCAGGCAACAGAAGGCACGGCCACCAATGGTTGAACGATTATAATCAGGGATACTCAAGAGGGCAGAATTAGAGGAGCGCAGATATCTCAGGGGGTTGTGGGGCTGAAGGAGGTTAGAGATAGGGAGGGGAGGGGCCATGGAGGGATTTGAAAACAAGGATGAGAATTGTTAAATCGAGGCGTTGCTTAACCGGGAGCCAGTGTAGGTCAGCAAGCACAGGGGAGATGGGTGAACGGGACTTGGTGCGAGTTAGGACACGGGGCAGCCGAGTTTTGGATCACCTCACGTTTACGTAGGGTAGAATGTGGGAGGCCGGCCAGGAGTGCGTTGGAATAGTCAAGTCCAGAGGTAACAAAGGCATGGATGAGGGTTTCAGCAGCGGATGAGCTGAGGCAGGGGCGGAGACGGGCGATGTAACGGAGGTGGAAGTAGGTGGTCTTTGTTATGCTGTGGATATGTGGTCGGAAGCTCATTTCAGGGTCAAATATGACACCGAGGTTGCGAACAGTGTGGTTCAGCCTCAGACAGATGTTAGGGAGAGGGATGGGAGTCAGTGGCTAGGGAACAGAGTTTGTGGCGGGGACTGAAAACAATGGCTTCGGTCTTCCCAATATTTAATTGGAGAAAATTTCTGCTCACGTCGGACAAGCAGTCAGATAATTTAGAGACACAAAATAGGGACTGGATCAATACACTGCATTAAGAGGCAGATACAAAACATGAACCAGATCAATACAGAGCAAGATTATACAAATATGGGACCCAATATAAGGGCACTCAACCTGTTTCAGGACTCAGGTACGCCTCCTGTATTTGCTACCCCAAACCCACTCCGCTCTGCCCTCCTGCTTAATCAGGAAACAATCCCATTCTTTAAGATGCTACTGCACCTATTCCTCAAGTTAATGAGACTGAATTCAGACACAGACCAGACAAAGAAAGAAGAGGGAGATATAGATATTGAAAGAAAGATATACATGCATTTCACGGCATCAGGAAAACACTTTGAAATAGCGCCGAAGGATTCTTTTACGTCCACCCGAGAGGGTTTGCAAGATTAGCAAGTCTGCTGCCACATAAACCCCATAAAAAACTATGGCCGTAGGTGGGAGTGAGTGCACCGTTGCTGTCTCCACAGCATGGCTAGGCCGCAGGTCAGTGGAATATCCCTGCTTCCACTGCCCAGAATAGCACTGCGCCGAGCAGAGTAACAACGCATTTCCACCGACCTACAGCCTAGCCACGCTGTGGATACATCAACAGGGCAGACAGGGCCTCGGTTTAACGTCTCATCTAAAAGACGGCAGCTCAAAATCTAGGCTGACGCCCCCCGGTACCTGTACTGAGGGAGCACCGCACTCTGCCCCTCAGACAATGCAACACTCCCCTCAGTAACGCCCTTCGCAGTGCAGCACTCCCTCAGTGCAACACTCCCTCGGTACTGCCCCTCCGACACTCCCTCAGCACTGCGGCGCTCCCTCAGTACTGGTACCAGGGAAAGTCAGCCTAGATTTTGAGCTTGTTTGAACTCGCAACCTTCCAACTCTGGCAAGAGTACGACCACTGAGCCACAGCGGAGACCCACATTCAGGTGCACATTCATTTTTAAGGGTGTGCTGATAGAGGCACATTCTTTAGAAGGAGGAGAGGTCTTAATTTACAGAGCCGGTGGAAACGCAAGTTTAGCAAGTCTGCTGCCAAATGAACCCTATAAAGAAAACCTATTAAAAAACTACACCGAGTGGAATATCCCTGCTTACATTGCCAAGAACAGCACTGCGTTGAGCAGAGAATAACGACTCATGTCACACACTTACAGCCGTAGGTTTTTTTTTATATGTAGTGCTTATTTGGCAGAATGTTGGCAGCAGACTTGCTAATCTTACAGGGGGGTGGAAGAGGAGGAGGGAGGAGAAAATGACAAATAATGGGAGAAACAGTAGCAGACAAGCAGAGACGGTTGCACGGAGAGAATGTTTATTGCTGTGAGAGACAGCAGAGCAAAGGGAGTGCGTGATGAATCAAAACACAGCTCACTTACCGAGCAGGAAGAGTGATGGCCCATAATACTCTGCGTTGCTGATGATGTGCTTTAGTGAGGTAGGCAGGGAACCATCCATTACTGAAAGACAAATAATGCAGAGAAAATTAAACGAGCACTTTCCCTACCGGGTTACAATAAAGCCTCTCCACCATATACAAGCCACAAGTCAGGAGTGTGATGGACTACTCTCCACTTGTCTGGATAGGTACAGCTCCAACAACACTCAAGAAGCTCGACACCATCCAGGACAAAGCAGCCCGCTTGACCGGCACCCCATCCACTCCCTCCACCACCGGCGCACCGTGGCTGCAGTGTGTACCATCTACAAGCTGCACTGCAGCAACTCGCCAAGGCTTCTTCGACAGCACCTCCCAAACCCGCGACCTCTTCCACCTAGAAGGACAAGGGCAGCAGGCGCATGGGAACACCACCACCTCCAAGATCCCCTCCGAGTCTCACACACACCATCCTGACTTGGAAATATATCGGCCGATCCTTCATCGTCGCTGGGTCAAAATCCTGGAACTCCCGCCCTAACAGCGCTGTGGGAGCACCTTCACCACACGGACGGCAGCGGTTCAAGAAGGCAGCTCACCACCACCTTCTCAAGGGGCAATTAGGGATGGGCATTGCCAGCGACGTCCAGATCCCATAAACGAATAAAAAGAAATAGCAGAGGCAACAGGCCTACCATCCTCGGGATTAAAGGGTTACCGGCCAACTGAAAGGGGATGGGTGGGGAGGCTGTACGGGTCACAGGTCTACCCCTCTGTTCCTTGCCGTGATGCTCTTCAGCACACTGCTGTACAGCAACTCCCTTTACCAACCTGTTGATGCGGGGGGGGGGGGGGGGGGGGGGTCAATTGACAATTTAAAAACTGAAATTACCAAGATTCTTGTTAGGTAAAGGGTATTAAGGGTTACGGAACCAAGGCGGGTAGATGGAGTCAAGATCCAGATCAGCCATGATCGAATTGAAAGGCGGAACAGGCTCGAGGGGGCTGAATGGCCTCCTCCTGTTCCTAATGTAACAGGCTCGAGGGGGCTGAATGGCCTCCTCCTGTTCCTAATGTAACAGGCTCAAGGGGCTGAATGGCCACCTCCTGTTCCTAATGTAACAGGCTCGAGGGGGCTGAATGGCTTCCTCCTGTTCCTAATGTAACAGGCTCGAGGGGCTGAACGGCCTCCTCCTGTTCCTAATGTAACAGGCTCGAGGGGGGCTGAACGGCCTCCTCCTGTTCCTAATGTAACAGGCTCGAGGGGCTGAATGGCCTCCTCCTGTTCCTACTTTCCTTCCTAGATGTTAATGAAACATTTGCAAACAGACAGGACCCGAATTCCAACTAAAGATACACTCGGAGATCAGAGCGCCAACAACTACGCCGAGGCTAGCAGGTTATTTTAAGTCATCTTACTCATGGGCTGGGAGCCTTAATCAGATCAAGAGGTTGTCCACAATCCTGACTGCATTAGTAGCATTGCCCGCAATACAAGAGTTACAGAACAAATCTTCACAGAGATATAACAGAACCTTGGTGAAGATTGTGTGGAATAACAGAACCTTGGTGAAGATTGAGAGATATAATATATATATAAATATATATAAACTGCCACAGGACGGAGTGAGGAGACTCAGATCAAACTGCCACAGGACGGAGAGTGAAGAGACTCAGATCAAACTGTCACAGAAGTGTATTGTTTTAATTTAAATTAAAGGGTAAATAATAATAAATTTAATTAATTACATAGAATGGGAGAGCAGGTGATGTGTTACTGCTGCAATATGTGGGAGCTGGAGGACACCATTGATGTTCACGGTGATCACATTTGCAGTAAGTGTTGGCTGCTCGAGGAACTCCGGCTCCGTGTTGATGAGCTGGAGTCCGAGCTTCAAACACTGCGACACATCAGGGAGGGGGAGAGTTACCTGGACTCTGTGTTCCAGGAGGTAGTCACACCAATTAGATTAACTAATTCAGATGTAGCCCATGATCAGGGACAGGAGGGTGTGACTACGAGTGAGGCAGTTACGGGGATAGAAACATAGAAACATAGAATCTAGGAGCAGGAGTAGGCCATTCGGCCCGTCGAGCCTGCTCCGCCATTCAATACGATCATGGCTGATCATCCAAATCCAGTACCCTGTCCCTGCTTTAATCCCCACAGTACACATATCCCACCCTACCCCCGTAACCCCACGTATTTAATTCCCCCTAACATATCCCATCCTATCCCCATAACCCCCACATACTTAATCCCCCCTAACACTAAGGGTCAATTTATCATAGCCAAATCAACCTAACCCACACATTTTTGGACTGTGGGAGGAAACCGGAGCACCCGGAGGAAACCCACGCAGACACGGGGAGAATGTGCAAACTCCACACAGACAGTCACCCGAGGTCAGATTCGAACCCGGGTCTCTGGCGCTGTGAGGCACCAGTGCTAACCACTATGCCACCGTGTTACCCTCTACTCCAGGAGGTAGTGTTGGAGGAGCCGCAGCCCTTGCTCTTGTCCAACAGGTTCGAGGCTCTTACTCCCTGTGAGGACGGGAGCAGGGACTGCAGGGAGGATGAGCAACCTGGCCACAGCACTGTGGTACGGGGAGCTATTCAAGTGGGGGGAGTAAAAAGAAATGTTGTAGTGGTAGGGGATAGTATCATTAAGGGGATAGATAGGGTTCTTTGCAGCCGAGAGCGAGAGTCCCGAAGGCTATGTTGCCTGCCCGGTGCCAGGATTAAGGACATCTCCTCTGGGCTGGAGAGAAACTTGGAGTGGGAGGGGGGAAGATCCAGTTGTCGTGGTCCATGTTGGTACCAATGACATAGATAGGACAAGGAATGAGGTTCTGCTGAGGGAGTATGAGCAGCTAGGGGCCAAATTAAAAAACAGAACCTCCTCTAGGGTAGTAATCTCTGGATTACTACCTGAGCCACGAGCAAATTTGGCTAGGGTAAATAAAATCAGAGGGTTAAATGCGTGGCTCAAAGGCTGGTGTGGGAGAAATGGGTTTTGCTACCTGGGACACTGGCACCAGTACTGGGACAGGAGAGAGCTGTTCTGTTGGGACGGACTTCACTTGGCCAGTGCTGGGACTAGAGTCCTGGCGAATTGAATAACTAGGGCTGTAGAGAGGGCTTTAAACTAATTAGTGGGGGGGAGGTTTCAAGAGAGCAAAAAATAAAAATGTCAGCGGAGAAGGCAATAGAGCAAAGTAGCAGTGGGGTAATTAAAAACCAGAGCGTGTCAGGAAGGGACAGAATATATAAAGATAAAGGTAAAGTAGTAAAGGGGGTAAAAGCAGGAATAAATTGTCACAAAACATATTTAAAAGTTCTTTATCTGAATGCACGCAGCATTCGTAACAAAATAGACGAGTTGACGGTACAAATAACTACGTATGGGTATGATCTTGTGGCCATTACAGAAACATGGCTGCAGGGTGACAACGACTGGGAATTAAATATGCCAGGGTATTTAACAATCAGGAAGGACAGACAGGAAGGAAGAGGAGGTGGGGTAGCTATGTTAATAAAGGAAGGAATCACTGTATTACAGAGAAATGATATTGGGTCAAAGGATCAGGATAATGAAACAGTTTGGCTGGAGATAAGGAATAATAAAGGGAAAAAAACACTAGTGGGAGTAGTATATAGGCCTCCTAATAGTTGCAACTCTGCTGGAAGAAGTATTAATCAGGAAATAGTTGGGGCATGTAATAAGGGAACAGCTATAATTATGGGGGATTTTAACTATCATATTAACTGGACAAATCAAATTGGGCAGGGCAGCCTTGAGGAAGAGTTTATTGAGTGTATTAGGGATGGATTTCTTGAGCAGTATGTAACTGATCCTACAAGGGGGCAAGTAACCTTGGACCTGGTCCTGTGTAATGAGTCAGGATTAATTAATAATGTCCTAGTTAAGGATCCCCTTGGAATGAGTGACCATAACATGGTTGAATTCCATATCCAATTAGAGGGTGAGAAGGTTGGTTCTCAGACAAGCGTACTGAGCTTGAATAAAGGAGACTATGATGGTATGAGAGCGGAATTGATTAAAGTGGACTGGGAAAATAGATTAAAGGGTAAGACGGTACATGAGCAGTGGTGTTCATTTAAGGATTATTTTACAACTTTCAAAAAATATATATTCCACTGAGGAAAAAAGGGTGTAAAAGAAATGACAGCCATCCGTGGCTAAGTAAAGAAATTAAGGATAGTATCCAACTAAAAACAAGGACATATAAGGTAGCCAAATTTAGTGGGAGGATAGAAGATTGGGAAGTCTTCAAAAGACAGCAAAAAGTAACTAAAGGATTGATTAAGAAAGGGAAGATAGATTATGAAAATAAATTAGCAAAAAATATAAAAACAGATAGCAAGAGTTTCTATAGTTATATAAAAAGAAAAAGGGTGGCTAAGGCAAACGTAGGTCCCTTAGAGGATGAGACCGGGAAATTAATGGTGGGAAACATGGAGATGGCAAAAATGCTGAACAAATATTTTGTTTCAGTCTTTACGGTAGAGGACACTAAGAATATCCCAACACTGGACAAACAGGAGGCTCTAGGGGGGGAGGAGCTAAATACGATTAAAATCACTAAGGAATTGGTACTCAGTAAAATAATGGGACTCAAGGCGGATAAATCCCCTGGACCTGATGGCTTACATCCTAGGGTCTTGAGGGAAGTGGCAATAGGGATTGTGGATGCTTTGGTAATAATTTTCCAAAATTCCCTGGACTCAGCAAAGGTCCCGGCAGATTGGAAAACTGCTAATGTAACACCCTTATTTAAAAAGGGTTGTAGGCAGAAAGCTGGAAATTATAGACCAGTTAGTCGAACATCTGTGGTGGGTAAAATTTGGGAGTCTATTATTAAGGAGACAGTAACGGAACATTTAGATAAACATAATTTGATGGGACAAAGTCAGCATGGCTTTATGAAGGGGAAATCATGTCTGACAAATTTGCTTGAGTTCTTTGAGGACATAACGTACAGGGTGGATAAAGGGGAACCAATTGACGTAGTGTATTTAGACTTCCAGAAGGCATTCGACAAGGTGCCACATAAAAGATTATTGCTCAAGATAAAAAATCACTGGATTGGGGGGAATATTCTGGCATGGGTGGAGGATTGGTTATCTAACAGGAAGCAGAGAGTTGGGATAAATGGTTCATTCTCGGACTAGCAACCAGTAGCCAGTGGTGTTCCGCAGGGGTCGGTGCTGGGTCCCCAACTCTTTACAATCTATATTAACGATTTGGAGGAGGGGACCGAGTGTAACATATCAAAGTTTGCAGATGATACAAAGATGGGAGGGAAAGTAGTGAGTGAGGAGGACATAAAAAACCTACAAGGGGATATAGACAAGCTGGGTGAGTGGGCAGAGATTTGGCAGATGCAATACAATATTGGAAAATGTGAGGTTATGCACTTTGGCAGGAAAAATCAGAGAGCAAGTTATTATCTTAATGGCGAGAAACTGGAAAGTACTGCAGTACAAAGGGATCTGGGGGTCCTAGTGCTAGAAAATCAAAAAGTTAGTATGCAGGTGCAGCAGGTGATCAAGAAGGCCAACGGAATGTTGGCTTTTATTGCTAGGGGGATAGATTATAAAAACAGGGAGGTATTGCTGCAGCTATATAAGGTATTGGTGAGACCGCATCTGGAATACTGCATACAGTTTTGGTGTCCATACTTAAGAAAAGACATACTTGCTCTCGAGGCAGTACAAAGAAGGTTCACTCGGTTAATCCCCGGGATGAGGGGGTGGACATACGAGGAGAGGTTGAGTAGATTGGGACTCTACTCATTGGAGTTAAGAAGAATGAGAGGCGATCTTATTGAAACATATAAGATTGTGAAGGGGCTTGATCGGGTGGATGCGGTAAGGATGTTCCCAAGGATGGGTGAAACTAAAACTAGGGGGCATAATCTTAGAATAAGGGGCTGCTCTTTCAAAACTGAGATGAGGAGAAACTTCTTCACTCAGAGGGTAGTGGGTCTGTGGAATTTGCTGCCCCAGGAAGCTGTGGAAGCTACTTCATTAAATAAATTTAAAACAGAAATAGACAGTTTCCTAGAAGTAAAGGGAATTAGGGGTTACGGGGAGCGGGCAGGAAATTGGACATGAGGCCGAGTTCGGATCGGTCGAGGCCCTGTGGGTGGCGTAGCGGGCCCAGGGGCTGAGTGGCCGGTCCTGCTCCTACTTCTTGTGTTCTTTAGATTTGAGGTGAGGATCAGATCAGCCATGATCTTATTGAATGGCGGAGCAGGCTCGAAGGGCCGATTGGCCTACTCCTGCTCCTATTTCTTATGTTCTTGTGTGACTGAATTGGCAGTATTGCCTTTGAACGTTAAGAGCCATAAGGAGAAGACATTACCATGTCGAATGCTGTCCGAGAAGGCTGGATCTTGAATGGCCTTCTTCAGGAAGTTGAGCATGGATTTCAGCAGGGCTGCGCGCTGCGGGATGCACTGAACCCCTGCAAGAAAGAACAAACTTGCATTTATATAGCGCCTTTCACCACCTCAGCACGTCCCAAAGCGCTTTACAGCCAATGAAGTACTTTTTGAAGTGTAGTCCCTCAGTACTGCCCCTCCGACAGTGCGGCGTTAACTCGGCACCGCCCCTCCGACAGTGCGGCGTTAACTCGGCACCGCCCCTCCGACAGTGCGGCGCTCCCTCAGTACTGTCCCTCCGACAGTGCGGCGCTCCCTCAGTACTGTCCCTCCGACAGTGCGGCGCTCCCTCAGTACCGCCCCTCCGACAGTGCGGCGCTCCCTCAGGACTGCCCGTCCGACAGTGCGGCGCTCCCTCAGTACCGCCCCTCCGACAGTGCGGCGCTCCCTCAGTACCGCCCCTCCGACAGTGAGGCGCTCCCTCAGGACTGCACTGAGTGTCAGCCTGGATTATCTGCTCAAGTCTCTGGAGTGGGACTTGCTACCCACTGAGCCACAGCTGACCCCTACAAAGTATTACCTTTAACCTTTCCTCGCCTTTCTCTACTGGTTCTTTGCTGGGGTAGGGTCCCACATCAGCTACCCTCTGGTATCACCCCCACCCCCCGACAAGTGCCCGTTCTTCACCTCACCCCAGGTGAGCAGCGACAGGCTATCCCACTGTGGAGGCCGCCACAGCTGAGCACGTCCTTGCCCGACATCCACATACTGGCATCTTTCAGCGGGAGTTGCTGGAGAGTCCCAAGCAGAATCCCAGGCTCATCTCTCCCATCCCTAGCTAGGGGGTTCCAAAGCCAATTGCATCAGCCCTTCTCGTCCTCCTGCCCAGGGTGAGATCAGTGAATTCACCACAGACTGGGAATCGAACCAGAGACCCTGTCCGAATGGCTCAGTACCACACCGAGCAGTGCCTTTGCTCACCATCCAGTCACCTCCACTGTCTCACTGTGCAACACTGATTCTCCTGCGCACCAAAGCCAGGAGATTTTTGGGAGTCACTCCTGCCCTCCTTACTGAATGGGTACCTGGATATAGTGGCCTTGGAGGGAGTGCAGCCGTAGGTTTACCAGAATGACACCTGGACTCCAAGAGTTAAATTACGAGGAAAAATTACACACAAACCAAGGTTGTATTACCTGAATTTAGAATGTGAGAAGTCGCACAACACCAGGTTATAGTCCAACAGCTTTATTTGAAATCACAAGCTTTCGGAGCGCTGCTCCTTCACCTGACGAAGGAGCAGCCGCTCCGAAAGCTTGTGATTTCAAATAAAGCTGTTGGACTATAACCTGGTGTTGTGCGACTTCTCACATTTGTCCACCCCAGTCCAACACTGGCATCTCCACATCCTGAATTTAGAAGGTTAAGGGGTGATCTGATCCAAGTTTAAGATATTAAGGGGAACTGATCAGGGTAGAGAGAGAGAAACTATTTCCGCTGGTTGGGGAGTCTAGGACTAGGGGGCATAGTCTAAAAATTAGAGCCAGACCTTTCAGGAGTGAAATAAGGAAACACTTCGACACACAAAGGGTGGTAGAAGTTTGGAACTCTCTTCTGCAAACGGCAATTGATGCTGGGGGGATCAATTGTTCATTTTAAATCTGAGATTGGTAGATTTTTGTTAACCAGAGGTATTAAGGGATACGGGGCAAAGGCAGGTAGATGGAGTTAGCTCACAGATCAGCCACAATCTCATTGAATGGCGGAACAGGCTCCTCCTGTTCCTATGTTCTGTTTCCTACATTCTTACGCAGGCGACTCTTCAAAATTATCTCCTCTCCCTCTCTACTCCGAACCTACAGCATTCTTCAGGAAACCCCACTCACTAACTCCCTTCACCTGCAAGCAGCACTTCATCCCAACAGCCAGGTTGGGACCAAACTCTGCATGGGGAAAATGATTTTTGTTTTAAACCGACAAACCTACCCCTCACCGAGCCAGGGAGCAACAGTTAGGATGCCAACACACTGCTCCACCTGGGCTGGCTCTCTTGTGGTATGAACCAAGGCTGAAGAGGCTCCTACCCTCCTCCCTGCCCACACCACCCACCCATCCACACCTCTTACCAGTTCTCGGTGGGTAACTGGTGGTGGTACTCAGCCCTCGCGACTCTCCATCCGGCCTGGGCTCGGTCGTCGAAGTTGAAGGACCAGGACTGCTCTCCATTACGATGTCTGAAACTACGGAAGACAAAGTAAACACAGTGAGCAACATTGCAATGTTTCTGGTGGATACTGCGTGTTCTGGAAACCGTGTACACCGTTTTAGACACCTCATCATAAAAGACGATTCAAGGATTCGATAGGGTCGATCGAGAGAAACTGTTTCCTCTGGTGGGGGGGGGAGTCCAGAACAAGGGGGCAGAACCTTCAAATTAGAGGCAGGCTGGTGGAAATCTGGAACTTTCAAGCTTATTCCCAGGAGCTTGGTAAAGTTACCAAAGGAGAGGTGCAGGATGGCAGCCAGGCCCCTTTAGCTTCTCCTTCCCCTCACAGTGGGCACGCACAGCCTCTGCGTCGTGCCTCCTCACAGCAACAAGAGGAGACTCATCCCGCGTGCAATCACCACCTTGGTTCCATAACCTGCTGTGCCCCTCATTAAATTAGGAACGTCAATTACTGGCGATCATGAGCCCAAAGCAGAGTGTCCGTCCGTCCTGGGGACGCACACAAGCCAAGCTTTCGTCAACAGCACGAGTCTGCCAATTATATAACTGATAGAGGCACTGGCAAAGGTGCAAAAAAAAGATTCACAACGATGATACTAGAGCTAAGAGATTATACCCATCAGGAAAGACGGAACAGGTTGGGGCACTTTAAAGATGGTTGAGGGGTGACCAAAGAGGTGTCTTTAAAATTATGAAGTGGTTCGATAGGGTAGAGGTAGAGAGGATGTTTCCACTTCAGGGAGAGAACAAAACTAGGGTCCATCGATATAAGAGAGTCACTAATAAATCCAATGGGGAGTTCAGGAGAAACCTCTTCACCCAGAGAGTGGGGAGAATGTGGAACTCGCTCCCACAGGGAGTGGTCGAGGCGACTAGCACAGATACATTTAAGGGGAAGCTGGATAAACACACGAGGGAGAGAGGAATAGAAGGAGATGGTGATGGGGGAAGAGAGAGAGATGAAGAGGGGGTAGGAGGAGGCTCGAGTGGAGCAGAAATGCCGGCATGGACCAGTTTGGCCGAATGGCCGGTTTAATTCTGCCCTCGAGCATCCTGATTATAAATCGCTCCACCATTGGCGGCCGAGCCTTCAGCTGCCTGGGCTCTGGAATTCCCTCCCTAAACCTCTCCGCCTCCCTCTCCTCCTTTAAGACACTCCCTAAAACTGACCTCTTTGACCAAGCTTTTGGTCACCTGCCCTAATTTATCCTTATGTGGATCGGTGTCAACATTTTTTGGTCTTTTAATACTCCCGTGAAGCACCGTGGAAGGTTTTACTAGGTTAGAGGCGTTGTACAAATACAAGTAGTTGCTGTTGTTTCTGTGCTAGAGACTCGATGTAATTAGTCAGCACTCAGATAGCAATCTCAGAGGCCTGAAATGGAAAGATAGATCGCACTGCTGCAGATGGAGATGATCGGAGAATGAACACAACCTTGAGGCAGTTCAGAGAAGGTTCACTCGGTTGATTCCAGAGATGAGGGGGTTGACTTATGAGGAAAAGTTGAGCCTCTACTCATTGGAATTCAGAAGAATGAGAGGCGATCTTATCGAAACATATAAGATTGTGAGGGGGCTTGATCGGGTGGAGGCGGGGAGGATGTTTCCACTGATGGGTGAGACTAGAACTAGGGGGCATAATCTTAGAATAAGGGGCTGCCGTTTCAAAACTGAGATGAGGAGAAACTTCTTCACTCAGAGGGTAGTAAATCTATGGAATTTGCTACCTCAGAGAGCTGTGGAAGCTGCGACATTAAATAAATTTAAAACGGAGATAGACGGTTTCCTAGCTGATAAGGGAATGAAGGGTTATGGGGAGCGGGCAGGGAAGTGGACGTGAGTCTAGGTTCGGATCAGCCATGATCCTATTGAATGGCGGAGCAGGCCCGAGGGGTCGTACGGCCGACTCCTGCTCCTACTTCTTATGTTCTTAAGCAGAGGGATCTTGGCTTGACCATCTGACCTGGGCTATACCCGAACTGGAGAGTTTGGTGCCAATGCCGGGCCATTTATTAGTTTCGTCAAGTGTGGGTTTAGGGGGAAAACAAGGTGTTTAACCATCTAACAAACTGGTCCTACATCAGGGGTTACAAGAGAGACGACAGTAATGAGGCCAAAACGTCCTGGATTGTGATGGGGAGCACAGAAAACAATAGCAAAGTTATACTGGCAAGTAGAAATTTTACACAGCTGTGAAGATGCTCCAGCAACACTTATTGCTGGACACAACAGGCGTGGAAGAGTCCAAGTAACAGCCAGTCAGGCGGAGCCTTACAGGAGTGCTTAGTACACTCACTGCTTGGTCAATATAGATGTCCAATGCACCAATATCACTGCTACATCAAAAGCACCGTCAGATTATTGCAGACTAAGCGTCCGTAAATTCAGGGCCGAGCAGCTTAAAATAAAAACCTGGCCATTTTCCAGGTCACAACACAGCATTTCTACCAAAGGATGGGAGATGTTACTGGGCTGCTGGAACTGACCTGCAAGAAGCTCAGAGTACGGGGGGAAAAAAGGCAGAGGGGGACATGCATTTATAGTGCACCATTCACGACCTCAGAATGTCCCAAAGCGCTTCAACGGTGCATTCACTGTAGTAATGCTGGGAAATAGAAGGACGAGCAGTTACCTTCAGAATCCGTCTCCATCTCCTCTCCCTCCTGAGTCGTGCTCGATCGCTGAATCTTTGGCTTGATGACAAATGGACACTCCTTCCTGCAAATATCAACTTCGTGCTAAAAAAAAGAGAATAAAGGTTAGTCAGGCTGTCCAGCTATCAGGTTCTCCCAGATTTGCGTTAAAGCACATTGCTGGGGCACAGCACGGGGAGCTTTGCTCTATCTAACCCGTGCTGTACCTGCCCTGGGAGTGTTTGATGGGGACAGTGTAGAGGGAGCTTTACTCTGTATCTAACCCGTGCTGTACAAGCCCTGGGAGTGTTTGATGGGGACAGTGTAGAGGGAGCTTTACTCTGTATCTAACCCGTGCTGTACCTGCCCTGGGAGTGTCGGATAGGACAGTGTTAGAGGGAGGAATAGAAATCAGTCTGAGTTCCTGCTCGCTTTGTATTAACTCCTGATGGAACACACACATTTGTAGATAATGGGCAAGGACCAGATTGGACACGATTATGCTACGTCCTTGTGTGCAAACAACCTGCTGCCACTCACCATGTAGATTCACAGGAGAACGGCTGATTGGCTTGGGGAGGAGGTGGCAGCCAAGCCAGGGGAACACTACCAATAGCAACAATTTGCTTTTATATAGCTCCCACAGCACTTCACAGGAGCATTATCAGACAGAAGCTGACACCGAGCCACATGAGATATTAGGACAGGTGATCAAAAGCTTGGTCAAAGAGGTCGGTTTTAAGTACACCATCAGGAGAAATGGGGGGGTGGGGCGGGGAAAAAGAAAATTGCAGCAATTCAGAATACGTAAAATCTTACGCCGCATTGCGCCTGCGCTGGCTTGTTGAAAGAGCCATCCAATAAATTCCATTTCGCCCCCCCGCAAATTTTCCTTTTCATGTATATGGGAACATAGGAACCGGAGGAGGCCATTCAGCCCCTCAAGTCCGTTCTGTCGTTCAATGAGATCATGACTGATCTGCACCCAAATTCCATCCACTCGTCTTGGCTCCACATCCCCTCAACACCCTTGGGCTAGCAAAAATCGACACCCAATTCCTTTTTCACAAGTTACTGTTGAATCTGCTTCCCCCACCCTTTCAGGCAGCGCATTCCAGATCACAACTCGGTACGGTTCTATCATTTGGAATACAATGCAACTCTCAACACACCCTCTGGGTCAGTCGACACATCAACATTCAGCGGGCTAAAATTACAAAACACCCACGTACCTCTAGCCGGTTGATGAATACGGCCAATCCACTGTGAGACTGGAAGGCTGCCATGTCCAGGTTGGTGATGAGGTCGACCACTCGGACAGCCCTGGTCACGAAGGTGATCTGATCCTGCTCGTCGCCGAGATACTTGATCACCTAGGGAAAGAGAAGTGGAAAAACTTACTGCATGATGAAGGGACACACTGCAGACATCTTCCCGTGCATCCTCGCAGGTGGTACTGGGATCAGTTATAGAATCTCAGAATGATACAGCACAGGAGGAGGCCATTCAGCCCATTGTGCCTGTGCCGGCTCTTTGAACAAGCTTTCCAATTAGTCCCACAGCCCTGCACATTTCGCCTTTTCAAGTATTTCTCCAATTCCCCTTTTGAAAGTTACTATTGAATCTGCTCCCACCGCCCTTTCAGGCAGCGCGTTCCAGATCACAACAACTCGCTGCGTAAAAGAATTCTCATCTCCCCTCTGGTTCTTTTACCGATTATTTTAAATCTGTGTCCTCTGGTTACCGACCCTCCTGCCACTGGAAACAGTTTCTCCGTATTTACTCCATCAAAACCCTTCATGATTTTGAACACCTCGATTAAATCTCCCCTTAACCTTCTCTGCTCTAAGGAGAACAACCCCAGCTTCTCCAGTCTCTCCACATCACTGAAGTCCCTCATCCCTGGTACCATTCTGGTCAATCTCCCCTTAACCTTCTCTGCTCTAAGGAGAACAAGCCCAGCTTCTCCAGTCTCTCCACATCACTGAAGTCCCTCATCCCTGGTACCATTCTGGTCAATCTCCCCTTAACCTTCTCTGCTCTAAGGAGAACAACCCCAGCTTCTCCAGTCTCTCCACATCACTGAAGTCCCTCATCCCTGGTACCATTCTAGTAAATCTCTTCTGCACCCTCTCCAAGGCTTTGACATCCTTCCTAAAGTGCGGTGCCCAGAATTGGACACAATACCCCAGCTGAGGCCGGACCAGTGCTTTATAAAGGTTTAGCACAACTTTCTTGCTAAACCTTCACCCAGGTCCCTCTCCAGTATGGCAGCTAAGTGGACCTCCGGAGAATACCCTCAACCCCTTCTCCCCGACAAAATAAAAGAGTGTTTTACCTTGAGTAAAGCTTCCATCATCCCACAGGAGACCAAGGCTTCGCCTCCAGCATCGTAACTGGCCAGGTGGTAGAGAAATGAGAACAGTGCCGTTGCAAACTGATGGGGATATGGTTCCATTGTTGGATCTGACAGCAGGATTAAAAAATAAATTTTTAAAAAGAGGCGCAATCAGCATTAAACAAGCTTTTAGCTGAAACCTTGCGGCTAATTGCTCAGTGGGGAGGAGTGATTACCAGTCAGACGAATATCTAATTGCCGTGAAATTTCTCCTTCACTTGCAACACAAGAGAAAAAAAAACACCACACTAATTATAAACCTCCTCCCACATGGGCGATAAACCTCGAGTACTAATGGAAGATTTCAGCTCCAACATAAACAGTAGCGATACAGGAATGCTGTACCTCTACTTAACCCGTATGCAATAAACACCTTGCATTTATACAGTGCCTCTGACGTAGTAAAATGTCCCAAGGTGCTTCACAGCAGCGATTATCAAATAAAATTTGACACTGAGCCACATGAGGAGATATTAGGACAGATAAGCAAAAGCTTGGTCAGAGGTAGGCTTTAAGGAGCATCTTAAAAGCGAGAGGTAGACAGCAACGTTTCCTCTCAGCTGCGTGGCCGCGCAGCTGAAATGAATGTCACGCCACAGTCCGGGACTGGATATTCCGATTTGAACGGGCCGCGCACCCAAATTTAAAATTATGGGGAATATTGGTAGAGAAGCGGAGAGCTTTAGGGAGGGAATTCCAGAGCTCGGGACCCAGGCAGCTGAAGGCACGGCCGCCAATGGTGGGGCGATGGAAATCGGGGATGCTCAAGAGGCTAGAACTGGAGGAGCGCAGAGATCTCGGGAGGGTTGTCGGGGCTGGAGGAGGTCACAGAGATAGGGAGGGGGCGAGGGCCATGGAGGGATTTGAACGCAAGGATGAGAAGTTTAAAATCAAAATACCACATACAATTCAAATCCATTTCTAGCTCAGAAACATTAGCGAACAAGTCACAAATGACAACGACCTTTGGGGCAATTAATTAAAATTGCAGAAGAGATATAGCAAGTAAAAACGGCCTTTATCAAAATATATTAGCCAGTGTCCCGTGACATGGCTCATGCTATATTGGAAGATGGGCAGTTTTTGCACAGGGGTGTTAACAAATCGCGTCCTCAAAATAGGGACGCGAATGCAGCAGCCAATTTGCACACAGTAAGATCCCAAAAAGAAAAGAAGTGAATAGCCAAACGATGTGTTTTTGCTGGTGCTAGTTCTGGGAGGAATATTCAGTGCATTATGTAACGAGAGGTCTGTGCAGGCCAATAGCCTCTTTCCTACTAATGTGTAACAGGGCTGCATTGGAGGATTGCAATCCACTCAAGGTCGGGCTTGTGTTTAACTTGGCCTGTTGCTGTAAAGCCACACAAAGTCAAACTGCTGTAAACAGGCACATTCTCCAGTGAAACACCGGCTCCGGCGCAGTACTTCAAATGGGACGTTAAACACGAGGCCTGGTCAGGTGGATGCAATCGATCCCAAGGCACAGGCGACCTGGTCATTCATTCACTTGATTGTGGGACCTTGGTGCGCGAA
Source organism: Squalus acanthias (assembly GCA_030390025.1). Lineage (NCBI taxonomy): Eukaryota > Metazoa > Chordata > Chondrichthyes > Squaliformes > Squalidae > Squalus > Squalus acanthias. Next base: position 767,148 of record JASTWF010000085.1, read on the forward strand.
AAATCAGTTAACGCAGTGCACCAAAGGTGTCCTCACCAGAAGGTGAAGACTGAGAATAATCATCTCCGATCTGTAATCACATGGCCCACAGATGCAGCCTGGCACCTGATGCGTCTCATTAACAGCATCACAATAACTGGACACATACCGACAATCTTCCTCCTATTTCATCCATTAATAAAAAAGCTCGTGCAGCGCTGCTCTGAGGATTGTTCCCAACTTAACTGCTGCCTGCCACCGTCACCGGGGCTGAGGATTCCTCCCAGCCGATATTCCGATGGACAAGGCGGTGGGACTGGCAGCGGGAAGCTGCGCAGTTTCAGTTGCTTAAACTCGAGCAGAAACACCGCCCCCCCCCACGCACACTTAAGAGGATGCAAAATCTTGGCTCGTGCCAAGTTCTCTGCACTTGGGCTTCCCCAGCCCAGATCCCCATACCCACTGGATGCCAGGGAGTGTTGTCCAAGCAAACTCTCATCGCACAGTTCACACGGGGCTTGAGGACTCGAACATGGGGATGGGTTTCTGCACTCGCCAGGCACCCCACTGACCCGAACAAATGTCGTGTTTGCCAACAATTAGAAGATCCGGCTTTCTCTCAAACCCGCGACCTCCACCGCCTAGAAGGACGAGGGCAGCAGGCGCATGGGAACACCACCACCTCCAAGTTACACACCATCCTGACTTGGAAATATCTTGGCCGTTCCTTCATCGTCGCTGGGTCAAAATCCTGGAACTCCCTCCCTAACAGCACTGAGAGCACCTTCACCACACGGACTGCAGCGGTTCAAGGCGGCGGCTCACCACCACCTTCTCAAGGGCAACTAGGGATGGGCAATAAATGCCGGCCTGGTCATCGACGCCCACATCCAGTGAACGAATCAAAAAAAAAAATTACGTCTCATTCAGAAACTCTCATACATCTCACACAAAGCTCGGTTTTTACGCACCCAAGCATAAAACAGAGGGGAAATGTTAACACACTTACCGATCATGGCCTGTATACAGTTTCGCACCAGCACGGGTAGAAAGCCGTGGTACGACGCCGTTCCTGTGCAGTCTATAATGCTGCTCAGCTTAGGCGTCCGTTCCAAATGAACTATTGACGTCAATGTCCGCAAAGAAGCGGCTTTAATATCCTTTCAAAAAGAAAAAGAATACGGGTGAAGGGAATGATTCTCATTTAAAGCAGGGAAATGGCAAGGGAGGTAACTCGCATTACAGGTGCTTGATTACCCCCCAACTCTGGAGGTTACAGATTCCTTTATTGGGGTGGACTGGCAGGGGATTCTGCCTTCACCACGGGCGATTGTTAATTCGAGGCAATGAGTCTTTCGCCGCTGTTTGCAGGCTAGGCACAGGGTGGGTGTAGAGTAAAGCTCCTTCAACACTGCCCCAACAATGCACATCTTAAGAGCATCTACCATCTCCATGCAGGTGCAGCAGGCGGTTAAGGCAGCAAATGGTATGTTGGCCTTCGTAGCGAGAGGATTTGAGTACAGGAGCGAGGATGTCTTGCTGCAGTTGTACAGGGCCTTGGTGAGACCACACCTTGAGTAGTGTGTGCAGTTTTGGTCGCCTTATCTCAGGAAGGATGTTCTTGCCATGGAGGGAGTTCAGCGAAGATTCACAAGGCTGATACATGGGATGGCAGGAATGACGTATGAAGAGAGATTGGGACGATTGGGCTTATATTCGCTAGAGTTTAGAAGAATGAGAGGGGATCTCATTGAAACTTATAGAATTCTAACAGGACTAGACAGACTAGATGCAGGAAGGATGTTCCCGATGGTGGGGGAGTCCAGAACCAGGGGTCACAGTCTAAGGATAAGGGGTAAGCCATTTAGGACTGAGATGAGGAGGAATTTCTTCACCCAGAGAGTGGTGAACCTGTGGAATTCTCTACCACAGAAGGCAGTTGAGGCCAATTCATTAAATATATTCAAGAAGGAGTTAGATATATTTCTTAAGGCTAAGGGGATCAAGGGATATGGGGAGAAGGCAGGTACAGGGTACTGAATTGGGATGATCAGCCATGATCTCATCGAATGGCGGAGCAGGCTCGAGGGGCCGAATGGCCTATTCCTGCTCTTATGTTTCTATATTTCCCATTCCAGCCCTGCCCATTCCTCTCAGCGACACTGAACCCTGTGCTCAGGCATGGGTGGGTGGGTGCTATAGGAAATGGCTTCAGACTGCCACACACGCTGCACTTAACACCATGAGCCAGCGAACAGAAAACTTGCATCCCATCGGTCCAGGCTGGATTCAAAAACTCCGAAGAAAGGATAACTTTCCAACCGAAGACACCATCTCGTCTGTACTCCTCCAGCAGCAGATACTGCCTCCTGAAGTACAGGTCCCCTAGTGCAGATACCTTACACAAACGGCCATTCTCCATGCGTGAATCGATAGCGTGTCTCGGCAGGCTGTACAACTATTCGGGCCAGGATGGGGCACAGCTTCTCCGGGCAGATTGCGCCCTCGGTCTCGCTTGCCTGATCACTGCCCCCGTAGGTGAGAGGTGCTGAAGCCAATGGCAACACCTCCATAGAAACATAGAAGATAGGAGCAGGAGTAGGCCATTCGGCCTCTCGAGCCTGCTCCGCCATTCGATGAGATCATGGCTGATCATCCAAATTCAGTACCCTGTACCTGCCTTCTCCCCATATCCCTTGATCCCTTTAGCTTTAAGAAATATATCTAACTCATTCTTGAATATATTTAATGACTTGGCCTCAACTACCTTCTGTGGTAGAGAATTCCACAGGTTCACCACTCTCTGGGTGAAGAAATTCCTCCTCATTTCTGTCCTAAATGGCTTACCCCTTATCCTTGATTATGACCCCTGGTTCTGGACTCCGACCATCGGGAACATTCTTCCTGCATCTAGTTTGTCCAGACCTGTCAGAATTTTATATGTTGCGATGAGATCCCCTCTTATTCTTCTATACTCCAGCGAGTATAAGCGCAATCGACCCAATCTCTCCTCATGTCATTCCTGCCATCCCAGGTATCAGCCTTGTGAATCTTCGCGGAACTCCTTCCACTGCCAGGCTGGCTGAGGCCAGCTAACCCATCACGACTGGGGATCAAGCTGCAGCAGTAACCGCTGCGGACACCTTTCCACCAACCTTCCCCATTCTCTATTACCGACTGGTGTACTTCAATTTCCCCCCTGCCCTTTCCTACATTCCTTTTTTAGTTTGTGCCGTGCGCTGTACAAAATATACACACAGACATGTAAATGGGGCATTCGCCCACGCAACGTACTCACCATAAGCTGTTTGTCTGGAATCTGTAGAACATCCACCAGCTCCTCTATCAAACCATTGTATAATATACTATTGGCAGACTCTTGGAGCGCGTTGGAGTAAACTGGAGAAAGAAGAAGACGGCACAAGGAGTCACTGGATAGTCATCAGGAGCAGGAGCCCTGGCCAATTAACCTTCCTCTGCCTCCTCCTTAACGCAGAATCACCGAGACCAATCAGGGTGCTGACCTGGCCGAGATCAGTCAACTCCTCACAGATCAGGACTGCAACCTGGGGGCCCCTCGAACCCGCCTGGCTGAGTACCGTCCAGGTCCATGGACAGGGACAGCAGCCGAGTGCACTTAGAAATCGATAACCAGCCCAACCTCCATTGGCTGGACAGTGACAGAGTCGCTTGCTCGCGAGTCTCGCAAGCTGCAATCGAGTCCCAACACAAAACTATGCAGCCAGATTCCCTCACTTGTTCCAGCGAGGCCACCCTGAGGAACAGCGGCACACAGACATCACAGGTTTCCGTGGGGGAGCCGTCCTCCCAGGACCCCTTCAATATAAAAAGACTGAAAAAGACTCGCATCTCTCCGCCGTCTTTCACGACCACCGGACGTCCCAAAGCGCTTCACAGCCAATGAAGTACTTTTGAAGTGTGGTCACTGTTGTAATGTAGGAAACTCGGCAGCCAATTTGCACACAGCAAGCTCCCAAAAACAATGAGATAATGACCAGAACATCTGTTTTCATAATGTTGGTTGAGGGATAAATATTGGCCACGACACCGGGGAGAACTCCCCCCCACCCCCACACCTCCCCTTCTTCCAATAATGGCCGTGGGATTTTTTACGCCCACCTGAGGGGGCAGACGGGTACCTCGGTTTAACATCTCATCCGAAAGACGGCCCCTCCGACAGTGCGGAGCTCCCTCAGTACCGTCCCTCCAACAGTGCGGCGCTCCCTCAGTACCGTCCCTCCGACAGTGCGGCGCTCCCTCAGTACCGCCCCTCCGACAGTGCGGCGCTCCCTCAGTACCGTCCCTCCGACAGTGCGGCGCTCCCTCAGTACCGCCCCTCCGACAGTGCGGCGCTCCCTCAGTACCGCCCCTCCGACAGTGCGGAGCTCCCTCAGTACCGTCCCTCCGACAGTGCGGCGCTCCCTCAGTACCGTCCCTCCGACGGTGTGGCGCTCCCTCAGTACCACCCCCCTCAGACAGTGCGGCGCGCCCTCAGTACCGCCCCCCTCCGACAGTGCGGCGCGCCCTCAGTACCGCCCTTCCCACAGTGCGGCGCTCCCTCAGTACTGCCCCTCCGACAGTGCGGCGCTCCCTCAGTACCGCCCCTCCGACAGTGCGGCGCTCACTCAGTACCGCCCCTCCGACAGTGCGGCGCTCCCTCAGTACCGCCCCTCCGACAGTGCGGCGCTCCCTCAGTACCGCCCCTCCGACAGTGCAGCTCTCCCTCAGTACCGCCGCTCCGACAGCGCTCTCAGTACTGCACTGTCAGCCTAGATTTTTGTGCTCGAGTCTCTGGAGTAGGACTTGAACCCACAAGATACTGACTCAGTGGCGAGGGTGCTACCCACGGGAGCCTTCCATTTTAAATATAAAATGTGACTTAAGATTTTTTTTTAAATGACAAACTAAGACCAGCGTTGCCAGAGTCGGATTCCTCAACCACTTCCTATTCAGACACATAAGATGTTTACGACCACTTACCTAATATCGAGATAGCGTGTAGCCTAGCCTGTACTGCTTGCAGTCTCTTCTTATGATTTGAGAAGCCGTGCGCTAGCCGTATATGTGTAAACAGTAGCATCTGTCAAAAAAGAAAAGCAGGCATGTAATCGCAGTAAGACTTCAAACATTATCCCACTGCTGCGTTGAAGATAGATTTTGGGGTGGCAGGAAGTTGGGTGCATCAAGCACCACAAGTTCCCAACTTCAGGCATGCCGTTAAAAAGTTGCACGGGAGTAATTCATGATTGAAGTGGGTGCTGACTGCTGGTTTTTGTCACAGGTAAGGGGCATCGGTCCTGGGCAAACGGTATTTCGCCGCTTTCCCAATTTGTCGGCAGACTAAAAAAAAAAAACAGTATTGCAGGTGCAGCACCAGCAGATGCAGGGTCATTTTTTATTTTTTTTATTCATTCTTGGGATGTGGGCGCCGCTGGCAAGGCCGGCATTTATTGCCCATCCCTAGTTGCCCCTCGAGAAAGTGGTGGCGAGCCGCCATTTCAGAGGGCAGTTAAAAGCCAACCACGCTGCTGTCGGCCAGACCGGGTCAGGGCGGTAGATTTCCTTCCCTAAAGGGACATGTGAACCAGATGGGTTTTTACGACAATCCGATAGTTTCATGGTCACCATTACTGATACTAGCTTTTTATTCCAGATTTATTTAATTTGAACGCGTGTCTCGGGATCACTAGTCCAGGCCTCTGGATTACTAGTCCAGTAACATAACCACTGTTCTACCGCACCCCCCGCTTACCCTACGGCAGCGCTGATCAATAAGTCAGCCACTAACCACATGCGGCTAACTGGGAACCTCGATTGCATTTTATGATTCTCGATTACAAATGGATTAATGGACGCCACTGTTGGGTGTGTGATCTCAATCAGTTGCATGGTGTATGCGTGTAAACTTTAACCTTTGAGAGTAAGACACAAAGCAGTGTGTGTGAGTGGTTTTTTGGATCGGAGAGTGCTTTACTTCCTTGGTTACGGAATGGTGGTAGATGCTTGTTAAGTGTACACGTGTGAAATAAATTTACCTGCAGTGCACGAGAGGCGTGACGCATGCGGCTAAACCGTAGCCACACCGTGGCTGGTCAGAGATTTCGATTGGGCAACACTGCTCTACAGGGCTGCCTCGGAGAACAAGCACAGCACTGGAGGCCACCTTGTGCGCTGTGGACTCGGAGGGCCTTCACTCGGTGCCTCGGGAGCCGGCACGCGCAAAACTGTGGTGTTGACAAATGGCCACCCACCGCAAAGTAAAGGAGGGTGAATTCAAACACCACAGGAAGCAGCCACCATTACAGCAGTACTGCAAACACAAGCCATTCTAAAACAGATGGGAGTATAATACACGCCAATGTCCCCGCTGAGCTGCGTGGCCATGCAGCGCTCTGGAGGTCCCGCGCAGGCTGCACACCGGCTTTTGAGAAAAACCACGCGTGCGCGAACATTTGAATTGGCTGCGCAGCCCGTTAAAGGGCCCGCACACCGAAAGAACTTTAAAAGGGAACACGGATACTCGCTACATCTTAATTCACTCGATTGATTCCTGGGATGACAGGGTTGGCCTATGAGGAGAGATTGTGTAGATTGGGCCTATACACTGGAGTTTAGAAGAATGAGAGGTGATCTCATTGAAACATACAAGATTCTGAGGGGGGATTGACAGGGTAGATGCGGAGAGGTTGTTTCCCCCTGGCTGGGGAGTCTAGAACCAGGGGTCACAGTCTCAGGATAAGGGGTCGGCCATTTAGGACTGAGATGAGGAGGAATTTCTTCACTCAGAGGGCGGTGAATCTTTGGAATTCTCTACCCCAGAGAGCTGTGGATGCTCGGTCGTTGAGTATATTCAAGATTGAGATCGATAGATTTTTGGACACCAAGGAAATTCAGGGATATGGGGATCGGGCGGGAAAGTGGAGTTGATGTAGTGGATTGGCCATGATCTTATTGCATGGCGGAGCAGGCTCGAGAGGCCGAATCCTGCTCCTATTTCTTATTTTCCCATCCTCCCCCACAACCCGAGGCTGAAACGACACGGGACCTCCCCATCATCCATCCTTGTCCCACATCGGGCCAGACTTGGCAATTAGTTACAGGAGGACAAGGAGCGTCGCAAAATACAGCTCGCTTCAAATCCTTACAGCCAGCGGCTTTCACCTGTGTGGACGCGACACAAGCCTCGGTCCTGGAGCTGAAAAGGCAGCTTCCTGACCTGCACCACAAACCCGAGACGGCCCATTCCCCGCACGGGAAGCATCGAAGGAGGGCACGCCTGGTATAACCGATAATTACTCTCGAGATGTGTCCTCCCACCAGCACCAACCAACAGATTTACCAGATTATGGTCGACATTTATCGGACAGGGCTGAATGCAAAGCCTGCAGTACTCACCTGCTTATCCTTTGGGATACTGTACATTTTGGTTAAAGACTCCATAATTTCAGAAGGACTTTCAGATATCTGGGAAGAGAAAGGAAGCCAATGATGAGCAAGCCGTTTTCATGGCACAAAGTCTCGCCCTCAGTTCTCAAACCACCCTTCAAAGCCCGCAGGCTGGGCAGAGCACAACAGGTAGGATACCCCCCCTGCTACCAAGTGTCAGCCCAACCCTGAGCCTGCACAGACATAGCCCAGCTCCCTCCACATGGCCCCCAAGGGCAAAGCCCGGCTCCCTCCACGCGGCCCCCTGAAGGTGGAGCCCAGCTCCCTCCACAAGGTCCCCCAAGGGCAGAAAGACATAGATCGAGAGTCAGGGAAAGCAGCACAGTTCATCTTTGCAGCTCTCGCTTTGAATGTGCAATATGGCACAGGAACCAGGCGCACCAGGGACAGAGATGCTCGCCAGCGATGCTGCTCAAAGCAAGGTCCCCACACTCGGCTCCAGTCACGGAGCAGGGGGGCCGAGCAGAACCCAGACATGTCTCCAGGGAGGGGAGAACGATCAAACCACCGCACGAGTAACTCGGGCGCCTCATCATCTGGTTACAGGCACCAATGGGCGAGGGGCCTTTCTCTGCCAACTTGGGCAATTTAATTTTTTCCCCCAGAAATAAACACACCAGGATTCTTCCCTCCGCCCCCCCCCCCCCCAAATATTAAATTTGTAACTGTACCACCTTGTGGGGTACTGGGTACTGAGCCACAGACCAGAAAGGCTCCAGGTTCAACCCCTGGTCTGTTATTAATTCGCTCATCTCAGCGAAGGTGCTGGTCTGTTTGCTACAGTTGAGCTTCAATGCCACTCCACTAAGGTTATAGTCCAACAGGTTTATTTGAAATCACAAGCTTTCGGAGCGCTGCTCCTTCGTCAGGTGAAGTGAAGAGATGCATATAGGCACAGCATATATAGTCAGAACAGTTGGAAAGATTAACTGTAGTCACCTGGCAGTGTTCTCTGACTATATATGCTGTGCCTATATGCATCTCTTCACTTCACCTGACGAAGGAGCAGCGCTCCGAAAGCTTGTGATTTCAAATAAAGCTGTGGGACTATAACCTGGTGTTGTGCGACTTCTCACATTTGTCCACCCCAGTCCAACACCGGCATCTCCACATCATGACTCCACTAAGGGGCTGGAGAACAATAGGAGGACGACCAGGAGTCAGCCAATGCTCCTATTCTGAGCACAACCAGCGACTTCAGTTTTGTTCGGTCTTATACAGAGGCTCGTCTAATCTGCTCGAGGGGCTACGCCCAAGACGCCAAGCCTCGTTGCTGACAGGCCAGACAAGTATCCACAGCATTTGCTCACCAATTTACAGTCTCTTCCCACCCCTCTGCATGAGAGAGTCGAAGTTAGAAGCACTCACCTTATCTAACTGCTCTATGTGAATGTAATGTAGTGTGTTGTTTGCTGTGGCCTGCAACAGAAAAGGGTACAAGACACAGGTCAACACAAGTTAAAGTAATGCAGCGCAGAGCTCCGCCGTGTTACAGAACGCGACAGCCCCTCGGCGCAAATCGGGAGCTGCAAATGGTTTACAACAAAAAGTCAGTGAACGACTGAACTGTGGGGCGCGCGAGGAGAAACAAACCCAATCCGTTCACAACCCAGCAATACAAAGCCAATCAGAACCGCAGTTTATCCACAGCCATTGTTTTCCTTTCTATAAAAGGTTTCCAACTATCGCAAAGAAGATTGAGAGGGCTGTCCTATGAGGAGAGATCGAGCAGATTGGGTCTATACTCTCTGGAAGAATGAGAGGTGATCTCATTGAAACATACAAGATTCTGAGGGAGATTGACCGGGTAGATGCTGAGAGGCTGTTTCCCCCCTGGCTGGAGAGTCTAGAACCAGGGGTCACAGTCTCAGGATAAGGGGTCGGCCATTTAGGACTGAGATGAGGAGGAATTTCTTCACTCAGAGGGCGGTGAATCTCTGGAATTCTCTACCCCAGAGGGCTGTGGAGGCTCAGTCGTTGAGTATATTCAAGGCTGAGATCGATAGATTTTTGGACTCTAGGGGAATCAATGAATATGGGGATCGGGCGGGAAAGTGGAGTTCAGGTCGATGATCAGCCATGATCTTATTGAATGGCGGAGCAGGCTCAAGGGGCTGTACGGCCGACTCCTGCTCCTAATTCTTATGTTCTTATTGCAGAGTCGCGCTTGGCTTCCCCCCAAACCCAGTTTATTTGTCAATGTCGCACCATGCAAGGAATACGTCCCCAGGAGGCAGCTTTCATCCATTCTGCCACCCCCAAATCCTGTCCCTCAAAAATGACTGCCAGATATCAACCCAAGACACGACCACCTTCCATTCCATTTGAGGGGCACGGGGAGTGACGGGGACACGTGACAGCCAGTTTGAGGGTGCGAGCCAGGGTGAAAGGAGCACAACGGCAGTATGGTGTATAGTCACACAACATGCATACGACACGCCGCAGGAAACACACAAGACTGCACTAAAGACTAAATATCTTCGCACGAGATGCTCTGTTACTCAAGACAAAGTGCAATTGGAACACATTCCTTTAGAAAGGCACGTGGTGGCTTTGCCTCAAAGTTGATGTCCCCTTGATATCCAACAGGTGGTCACCAGCCGTTTTACAGACCACCTGCCGCGTTCCTCCCCTCCCGGTTATTCCCCAGTTTGCTTCAAGTCCAAGTGATCTCCCGAAATGATGCTCGCGGTAAATTGGAGGAGACGCTGCTCTCCAAGGCCGGGAGCACGTTAACCAGCATCCAATGTTACATTGTTGACAAGAGACACTGCCGTGTACAACCCAGCCCGTCCCTTCCAGTGCAGAAGGTCCGTTTGCCATCAACACCCTGCGGTTAGAGGTTAACTGCGCCAAGTCAGCCGTGGCTCAGTGGGTCTCGCTCGCGCCCGAGTCAGATGGTTATGGGTTTAAGTCCCACTCCCGAGACTCGAGCACAAAAAAAACCTAGGCTGACACTCCAGTGCAGTACCGAGGGAGCGCCGCACTGTCGGAGGGGCGGTACCGAGGGAGCGCCTCACTGTCGGAGGGGCAGTGCCGAGGGAGCGCCTCACTGTCGGAGGGGCGGTGCCGAGGGAGCGCCTCACTGTCGGAGGGGCGGTGCCGAGGGAGCGCCGCACTGTCGGAGGGGCGGTACTGAGGGAGCGCCGCACTGTCGGAGGTTCTGTCTTTCGGATGAGATGTTAAACAGAGGCCCTCGAATACGACGTAAAAGATGCCACTGCACTATTATTTCGAAGAGCAGCAGGTGGGGAGGGGGGAGAGATGGAGTTCTACCTGTGTCCTTGGGCCAATATTTATCCCTCACCCAACATCACTAAAAACAGATGATCTGGTCATTATCACATTGCTGTTTGTGGGAGCTTGCTGTGCGCAAATTGCCTGCCGCGTTTCCTACATTACAACAGTGCCCACACTTCAAAAAGTACTTCATTGGCTGTGAAGCGCTTTGGGGCGTCCCGAGGTGGTGAAACGCGCCGGAGAAACGCCATGCTTTTTTTAAAGGGTATATTTTGTGTTGGTGGAGATTTCTCCGCAAATGGGCCCTCTATTTTAGAAAGGTGCAACAAATTTGCGTGTGTTGAAACCCGATGTACACACCTCAGAACATCTGTACAGAATCCCAAACACAACCTGCTTCAATCCATCCACAGATGGATTGTCACAGCCTTGTACCACTCCATGGCATCCGCCTATTCGAGATCCTACACTTCCAATCATTCGAATACTGAAGCTACATTTCCCGTTTCCAGATATGGCCCTACCCATGTCGTTATGATTTCTGGGACTGGGGTGGGAGGGCAGATTGTCCTCCAAGGAGAGATTGAGTAGATTGGACCCATATTCCCTGGAGTTTAGAAAAATGACAGGTGATCTAATTGAGACATAAGATTCTGAGGGGAATTGACAGGGTAGATGCTAAACTTGCCGGGAGTAGAGAATCTTAGCTATGAAGAAAGACTGGATAGGCTGGGTCTGTTTTCCTTGGAACTGAGGAGGCTGAGGAGAGACCTTATTGAGGTGTATAAAATGATGAGGGGCATAAATAAAGTGGATAGAAAGGACCAATTTCCCTTAGCAGAGGGGTCAAAAACCAGGGGGCACAGGTTTAAAGTAATTGGGGGAGGGCTTAGAGGGGATTTGAGGGGAAATTTCTTCACCCAGAGGGTTGTGGGGGTCTGGAACTCACTGCCTGAAAGGGTGGTAGAGGCAGGAACCCTAACCACATTTAAAAAGTACTTGGATGTGCACTTGGGATACTGTAACCTGCAGGGCTACGGACCAAGAGCTGGGAAGTGGGATTAGGCTGGATCGCTCTTTGTTGACCGGCGCGGACACGATGGGCCAAAATGGCCTCCTTCCGTGCTGTAACTTTCTGTGATTCTATGCAGAGAGGCTGTTTTCCCCTGGCTGGGGAGTCTAGAACTAGGGGGCATAGTCTCAGGATAAGGGGTCGGCCATTTAGGACTGAGATAAGGAGGAATTTCTTCACTCAGAGGGCGGTGAATCTTTGGAATTCTCTGCCCCAGAGGGCTGTGGATGATCAGTCGTTGAGTATATTCAAGGCTGAGATCGAGAGATTTTTGGGCACTAAGGGAACCAATTTCCTGCTCCTATGTCAAGGAGAACATTACAGTCCTTAACCGATGCCCAAAAATGCAGGAGGCACGTGGTAATTTTCTCCATCCGAGCAGAGGCCAACTGTGGCAGACTAACAGCTACCCGACTGAGCTCCACTAATTCAACACAGCCAGGAATCAAACTGGGGATCGAGTCACATCGGGCTGTGCCTTTTCCCAGTGTGCCACGAGAGGAGCTCAGAAATTACCCAGTTCTGAAATCAAAATATATTTCTGTTTAAAGCAACTAGGTTAAAGGGGAGATTTTAATTCCTTTGCAGCCCTGCGTCAGATTGACTCAGTTGGCAGCACATTGGAGCGCAGTACCGAGGGAGCGCCGCACTGTCGGAGGGGCGGTACCGAGGGAGCGCCGCACTGTCGGAGGGGCAGTACCGAGGGAGCGCCGCACTGTCGGAGGGGCGGTACCGAGGGAGCGCCACACTGTCGGAGGGGCGGTACCGAGGGAGCGCCGCACTGTCGGAGGGGCGGTCTTTTGAATCAGACGTTAGAGGCCTCGTCTACCTGCTCAGGTGGATGTAAAAGATCCCACGGCCACTAGTGGAAGAGGAGCAGGGGGTGTTCTCCCCGGTGCCCCCGCCAATATTGATCCCTTAACCAACATCACCAAGAAAAATTAACTGATCATTCGCTCATTGCGTGTCTGTGGGAGCTTGCTGTGCACAAATTGGCTGCTGCGTTTCCTACATTACAATAGTGACTACACTTCAAAAAGTCCTTCATTGGCTGTGAAGCCCTTTGGGACGTCCTGAGGACGTGAAAGGCGCCACAGAAATGCAACTTTTATCTTGTCCTTTAAACTAACGGCTGCTCTCAATATTTTTTGGGGAGAAAAAAAAAGAAACCTCACCTTTTTGTCCAACTTCACCTCGGCACTTGGCTCTGCATAGAACTCAAAGTGTAGTGTTGTTGCACTAGGTGGGTATTTCTATATGAAAAAAGGACAAAAAAAAGAGGGAATTTAATACCCAATTTGCAGTTTATGGTTTTACTCACTTCTGCATGAGCTACTTTGTACTCTAAACAGATTATTAACTAATGTTTAATTACGAAGCTCTGTAGCCTGAAAGACCAAGGTTAGCCCAGTTCTAGCAAAGACTGAGGGGGGGGAAGTGGATGCACCTCCCACCCCACCTGACATTAAACCAGAGCTGGAGGAATCCCAGCTCTTGGGTTCCAAACCTCAAACCTGGCGGGATGGGGAAAAACTCCGGAGCTCTGAAATTGGACTGCGGGCACTAGTGCATAAAGCGGGTCAAACTCCTCTGCTAATGGTGGCGGGCGGGAGAGAGGGAGGGAAGGAGAGCGAGCGATTTCAGGCCAAATGGTAAACCTTCACATGTTGGATTTCCACCCCGCCCCCCTCCCCCACAAAGTGCAGTTTCAGGGCCATGGTCCTCCTTTAATTGGTAATGGGGGAGAAAAAAAAAAAGCACATGGTACAAAAAGCTCAGTACAATTGCATGGCACAGTGCGCTGATGCACCAACTCCTTCCCTTCCAGGGCTCCGTGCCGCCATCGCTCGCAGAGACGCTTGTCCATTAACTGTACTGTGTGGGGAACAATACACACTTCACAAAAAATCGAAAGCGGTGCACTCACACACCGCCACTCTGGAACGCATCGAATGCTTACACATTCTGCAGCCCTGTAAAGCGATACAAGCAGCTCTGTTGGCACGACATGCGGAGGGGCTGCGGGAACTGAAGGGCCAAGCTAGCCTGGAAAAGATTACAAGGGTTGGAGCCACCTGCCACACTGCAAAGCTGGGAAGTTCAGGCGAGGTCCCACAACACAGGAACCGTTGCCGGTCTCCCAACGGCTAACCATTCGAGCCACCCCAGCCGAGGCTGTTCATCTGCTGCCGCCGTCGCCCCCCCACTTGACCCAGACAGGCTTAGATCACTCTCACCCACCACCACTGGGACTCTGGCGCAGTGAGACAGTATAACACAACAGGAGGGAGGAAGGGGGCGACAAGCACATTTCATTCTTACTTTGCTGGGACATTAAATACTTGGGTTTCATATGCGCCCGGTTAGGACCTAGAATTTCAAGGAGTCACGACAGTACGGGGGATGTTTTATTTTTGCCAACTTCGCCACTGATCTCGGACCAACGACCTCGAGTCCTGCCCTAACCAGATGCTCCACAAGGTCTTCATGTTTACAGCCAGTGCCGAGCCCACGCTCACAAAGGAAATGGGGATTTGATCGCAAGAGACGCAGTTGCATTTTCTAATGGATTGGAACACAAAACGCAAAAAAGGAACCTTCTTGCAGGTTTCAGTGTAACATTTACGAAACTGCTGCAAACTGTTACTCTGGCACACAGCGCCATCTCTACCTCCGCCAAAGGCCAGCCTCAACCACAGCCTGGCTCAAGAAATGGAGACGGGCCGCCTGCACCCAGACGTCCACCAACTCCAGGGACCATCCTCCTGGGGGCAGGGGGGGGGGGGGGAGACAAAGAGCAGATGCGGTGTGATCCCCACCTCCCTTAAGCAACAAAAAAAAAAGAGAATTGTCTGAAGTGGTGCGACTGCTCGGGACAAGGAGGCGCCAGTGGTGAGGTGTGCGGGGGCGTCAGCGTGCTGCTTACTCTCGTTCATTTTAGTTTGCCCAGTTGCGGAAATGGCGTTAACGGCCAGATTCACGTCGGGACCCGAATATTCGCGCCGTCAGGGGCCCAGACTGAAATCGCAATTTCTCCGAAACGTCACTTACCGACATCTGTAAGTCACGGCAGCACTCTGCGAGGCCGAATCCATTCTCTTTCCCACCCCAACTCTGTTGAAACAAAGATCACAATTTTAAGAAAAAAAAAAGCAATATACAAGCTGAAGTAAAATCCTGCTCCTCGATGGCTCAGCCACGCTGATCCAGCGAGCGGCTGAACTGTACAGACTAAAAAAAAGTCCCAGGTTCCACCCTTGGATTGAGGGGTGATCTAATCGAGGTGTTTAAATTGATAAAAAAGGATTCGATGGGGTAGATAGAGAGGAACTATTTCCTCTGGTGGGGGAAGCCAAGAACAAACGGCACAAGATTGGAGCCAAGCCATTCAGGGGTGATGGCAGGAAGCACCTTCCCCGCACAAAGGGTGGTGGAAATCTGGAAAACTCTCCTCCAAAAGGCTGGGGGGTCAATTGGAGATTTCCAGACAGAGATCAATACCTTTCCGTTAGGTAAAGACATCAAGGGGTATGGCTCAATGGCGGATAAAATGGGGTTGAGGTGCAGACTACTGATCGCCTGGCTTGCCACTGCAAGGTGGTGTGTGCCAGAGGCTCAAGTACCAACACAGGGGGAGAGGAACATGTGCGACAATGCACCACCTCCCTCATTTCTGCAGTGGAGTGTCAGCCCCGGTCATCCTCGAGATTTATAACATCCAAATGTGCACCAGCGCCTGTGAAGTTGTTATAATTCAAACTGTGTATTCACCTGTCTTTGCTCAAGTTTGAATTCATGTCCCCCCCTTCCCCTACAGCATGTGTTGGTACTGATCACCCAGGGATCCGGCTAATCTGGACGTGTGTCGTGCTTGCCCACATAGTGCGGAGACATTTAGCTGTGATAAGCCTCCGTACAAATGCAAAGGACACATCGTTCTACTGATCCCAGTGAAGCAGAGATCTTAGAATTTGGGGCATAGTCTTAGAATAAGGGGCTGCTCTTTCAAAACTGAGATGAGGAGAAACTTCTTCACTCAGAGGGTAGTAGGTCTGTGGAATTTGTTGCCCCAGGAAACTGTGGAAGCTAAATAAATCTAAAACAGAAAGAGACAGTTTCCTAGAAGTAAAGGGAATTAGGGGTTACGGGGAGCGGGCAGGAAATTGGACATGAGGCTGAGTTCGGATCGGTCAAGGCCCTGTGGGTGGCGGAGCGGGCCCAGGGGCTGAGTGGCCGGGTCCTGCTCTTGTGTTCTTTAGATTTGAGGTTAGGATCAGATCAGCCATGATCTTATCGAATGGCGGAGCAGGCTCGAGGGGCCGATTGGCCGGGTCCTGCTCCTGTATCTTATGTTCTTATGTTCTGAAGTCACAGCCAATGCTCCCGTTAAACTGTGCGGTGGTCCACAGACCGGATCTTTAAACCGCGCACTCAGAGATTTGAATGGGCCGCGCACCCAAAAACAAAACAAAAAAAAGTTAGAGGGAGCATTGGTCACATTCTTTGAAAAGCCACACCAAACACCTCAGGTGGTCAGGACCAGTTCAAGAACCCTGCTGGCAGGAAGGGGCGAGGCAGAACGTAGGAGCGCATGACAGAGAGACGGTTTCAAGCTATTAAGGGGAACAGATAGGGTAGAGAGAAACTATTCCCGCTGGTTAGGGATTCTAGGACTAGGGATCATAGTTCAAGAATTAGAGCCAGACCTTTCAGGAGTGAAATTAGGAAACACTTCTACACACAAAAGGGCGGTAGAAGTTTGGAACTCTCTTCCGCAAACAGCAATTGATGCTAGATCAATTGTTAATTTTAAATCGGAGATTGGTAGCCAGAAATGAGAGGGTATACATATATCAGGAAAGGATCAACAGGCTGGGTCTCTTTTCCTCTTTAAAAGAGGAAGCTGAGGGGGTGACCTGATAGAGGTCTTTAAAATTATGAAAGGTTTTGATAGAGTGGATACAGAGAGAATGTTTCCACTTGTGGGGAAGAGCATAACTAGAGGCCACCAATATAAGATAGTCAGCAAGAAATCCAATAGGGAATTCAGAAGAAGCTACTTTACCCAGAGAGTGGTGAGAATGTGGAACTCGCTACCACAGGGAGTGGTTGAAGCGAATAGTATAGATGCATTTAAGGGGAGGCTGGACAAGCATACGAGGGAGAAGGGAAGAGAGGGTTACGCTGATATATTTAGAGGAGGAAAGACGGGAGGAGGCTCGTGTGGAGCATAAACGCCGGCACGGACTGGTTCTGTGCCGTATATCTTATGTAATCCTATGACAGCTTTCTGTTAACCAAAGGTATTAAGGGATATGGGGTTAGGTCGCAGATCAGCCATGATCTCATTGAATGGCGGAGCAGACTCAAGGAGCTGAATGGCCTCGGGAGGAGAGGGAGCCTAGAACATACCTCTGCTAAGTGCTGTAGTCTTGACAACAAAGGAGTCCTCTTATCAGATCCGAGCCGAGTGATATAATTTGATCTCTTGCTGAACACATACAGCAGATTTAATACTGCCAGCACCACTTGCATGTCACATGATGCTAATAAAGTAGTCAGATGCTGTGAAGGAAGAGTGGAGAGGTTAGTACAGTCTATTCGTAGTCTAGCTTTGGAGATCAGAACTCCAAACACACGACCGCCCACAAGGCGCAGTCTCTTGCCAGTTAACAGTGGCCCAACAGGTAACTGTGCCCCCAGTGGCCAACGGTTCGTCTGTGAGCAGCGTGTAGCAGCAGAAGGCATCGCAGCCGAGCCCAACTCGGTCCTCACCCAAGGTCTACATACGGGCTCCTTCCAGCTGGAGGGACTGGATTGTGAGCAGGTGCGGGAACGCTGGATGATTTGCTGCTCGCAGCACGAGGGCATCGGGGTCAACTGCGGTGCCTCGAGCGCGGCAGGGACCAGGAGTCGAATCCAAGACTTTATAGGTGCAGCATGCGATTCTTTGACTCCGAGCGCGATGGTCATTTTCTCTTAGGCTGGTCGGTCAGTTCAGAACACCAACAGCGCACGGTGGTGGGGCACAATAATTTGCCAGGAATCATTGGTGTACAGGAATTGGGTCCTGCTCAAGTGGTTTACAGGGTGCTCCAGCTCAGAGACAGTGAAGGCCCCATTGAAACACAAAATTCTTAGAGGACTGGACAGGGTAGGGTAGATGCAGAGAGGCACATTCCCCCTGGCTGGGGAGTCTAGAACTAGGGGGCACAGTCTCAGGATAAGGGGTTAAAGCCCGGGCTCGATTCCCTTCCTCGTGAGAATTCCAAAGATTAACCGCCCTCAGTGACGAAATTTTTCATCTCAGTCCTAAATAGCCGACCCCTTATCCTGAGACTGTGACCCCTGGTTCCAGACTCCCCAGCCAGGGGGAAACAGCCTCTCAGCATTAAACCAGTCAAGCCCTGTAAGAATTTTGTATGTTTCAATCAGATCGCCTCTCATTCTTCTAAATTCTAGGGAATACAGGCATAGTCTACTCAATCTCTCCTCATAGGGCAATCCCCGGAACCAGTCTAGTGAACCTTCGTTGCACTCCCTCCAAGGCAAGTATGTCTTTCCCTAGGTACGGAGACCAGAACTGTACCCAGTACTCCAGGTGTGGCCTCACCAATGCCCTGTATAATTGTAGTAAGACTTCTTCACTCTTATACTCTAATCTCTTTGTAACAAAAGCTAACATACCATTTGCTTTCCTAATTGCTTGCTGTACCTACATGTTAACTTTCTGTGATTCATGTTCAAGGACTCCCAGGTCCCTCTGAACACCAACATTTCCCAGTCTCTCGCTATTCAAAAAATATTCTGCTTTTTTGTTTTTCCTACCAAAGTGGATAACTTCACACTTCCCCACATTGTATTCCATTTGCCATGTTCTTGCCCACTCAGTCAACCTGTCTATATCTCTCTGCAGCCTCTTTGCATCCTCCTCACAGCTTACTTTCCCACCTAACTTTGTATCAACAGCAAACTTGGATACATTACACTCAGTCCCTTCATCCATGTCATTAACATAGATTGTAAATAGCTGAGGCCCCAGCACTGATCCCACTAGTTACAGCCTGCCAACCCGAAAAAGACTCGTTTATTCCTACTCTGTTTTCTGTCCATGAACCAATCCTCAATCCATGCTAATATATTACCCCCAATCCCATGAGCCCTAATTTTGTGTAATAACCTGTTGTGTGGCACCTTATCGAATGCTTTTTGAAAATCCAAATACACCACATCCACTGGTTTCCCCCTTACCCATCCTACGAGTTACATCTTCAAAAAACTCTAACAGATTTGTCAAACACAATTTCCCTTTCACAAAACCATGCTGACTCTGCCTAATCAGATCACGATTTTCTAAGTGCCCTGTTACCATGTCCCTAATAGATTCTAGCATTTTGCCTACTACTGATGTCAGGCTAACTGGCCTATAGTTCCCTGTTTTTTTCCTCTTCCTCTCGAGGGGCCAAATGGCCGACTCCTGCTCCTAATTCTTACGAAACCAAGCATCATGCAGTACAACTCAGCTCCCTTTAAATACTAATGAAACCCTTCAACAGATCGCAGTGTCCGACAGAAGATTTACCCACTAGTGAGGCAACGGCACCAAAGACCAAAAAGTGCATTGGGATGGGATTTCCTATTAATGAAGTCACCGGCTGCTGTTTGGCGAGACTGTGGGAGAAGCAGCTGAACACTTCCAATCGCACACAACTGAAAAACAGGACAAGTTAGTGATTAAGACACCGAACTGAAGGGCCCACGGGTCAAAGGCGAATAAAATGGGGTTGAGATACAGATTTTGTCGCAGAGTGGCTGCACATCCCCTGTGCTTTGTAGGCCAGACTGCCAGGGTGCACAAGACACGGGTGGCCCATGGCCATAGTTTGTCACGCTAGCCTTATAACAGGCAGCTGAAAGTGCCCTGCAAGAAATCAGAGATGGAGTGGATATGAATTGGTGATGGTGGGAAGGGAAGAGTTCGAGCCCAGCGCTGAAGCAGCAGAGACAGCTCCGGTACTCACCTCGATGGAACTGTACAGGTGCCGTGAAAAGCTGTACTCAATGAGCAGGGCTGTGAAGTTTAAGACAGCCAGGAGGAGGGCTTTGAGCTGCTCGTTTTCTGGTCTGTCACACACCAACATCCAGGACATGGTTTCCACAGTCTGCCCAGCATCTGCCAAAATTCCATCGAAGCGATCCAGCAGGTCTACCCAGTGGTACAGCTCGCACTGAGAGAGAAAACAGCAGGAGCAGAGATGGATTAACAGGTCCAAACAAAAACTACACACCCAAGTACTAGCCGAGGTACTTCATTCCTTTCTTCCCCCCCCTGCCCATCCACTAACCGATAGAACTGCAATTCGACCGAATCTTGAAGCCAGTTTCAAAAAAATTGAACATACTTTTTTTCTTTTAAGAGGAAGTCAGTTTGTGTTAAATCCGGGACCTCTGGACTTTGGCTTTCCATTGAAAAGAATGAATTGCAGAATGTGAAATGCAAAGCATCTATTCAAAAAAGGGACAGACCGACAGAGGCACTCCAACTTGGAAGTAGTCTCTTCATGCAACGACACATTTATTCTGCAATTTAGCAATCTCTTTCCAAAAAACATCCCATTATTGATCTGCAGTGCTGTGGACCAATTTCTCCTAACACCTCATCAAGTATTAAAGAAAAACAGGCAGTTACAAAGCTAGCAAAAGAGGAGCCCAAAGGGTGTAACGCTAAAAGCAAACATTACAGTAAATGCAGACTGGCTAGTGCTTGCTGCGGCAGAAAGACATCCACACTGAAGTGTGAGGCCGACAATAAAGCACAGATTCAAGAGATAATTTGGTTAGTAGGCGGGGGGGGAAAAGCACAAGTCCGTATTTTGGTTTTGTCTCCATATATTTTGATAGGGTAGACGTAGAAAAGATGTTTCCACTTGTGGGGGAAACCAGAACTAGGGGCCGTCAATATACGATAGTCACTAATAAATCCAATGGGGAATTCAGGAGAAACTTCTTTACCCAGAGAGTGGGGAGAATGTGGAACTCGCTCCCACAGGGAGTGGTTGAGGCGAAGAGCATAGTTGCATTTAAGTGGGAGCTAGATAAGCACATGAGGGAGAAAGGAATAGAAGGACATGGCGATAGGGCGAGGTGAAGAGGGGTGGGAGGAGGCTGGTGTGGAGCAGAAAAACCGGCACGGACACGTTGGGCCGAATGGCCTGTTTGTGTTGAAAATTCGACGTAATTCACTGCAGGAGCCCCCAGACTCTCTGAAGAGTTACTTAAACTAGGATGGGGAAGGTAAAGGCCATCAGAAAAGGTAGCAATAGAAGAGGTAAATGAATTTAGCAGAAAGGATAGCATGCAGAAGGAATAAAAGGGAATGAGGAGGAAGAAAATCAAACAGCTAAAGGAATGAGATGCAAGATTGGACAAAAGAAATTGGAGGGGTCGGGGAGCTCCACACTTTTGGAAGGATGTTAAGGCAATAGAGGGTACAGCACCGATTTACCAGGGTGCTGCTTAGTATGAGGAAATATAAAACATGAAGACATGAAAAATTGGGGCTGTTTTCATTAGACGAGGGATGCTTTGAAAGAGGTGTTTTAAGTTATGATGGAATAGAATAGAGTAGAGTAAAGGCAGACTGTTTCCAGTGTCTGAAGGGTCGAGAAGAAGCAGACATAGACTAAATGCAAGAAGTTTAGGACAGAGCAGGAGAAACTTTTCTAGTTAAAAAAAAGTTGTGAGGCTGTGGAATGAACTAACGGAGTTAGTGATTGAAGCAGAGATTGTGTCGCTAAAAAACATTATCTTGTCATCAGTACATTGCTGTTTGAGAGACCTTGCTGTGCGCAAAAAGGCTGCTGCGTTTCCTACATGGTGACCACGCTTCAAATATAATTAATTGGCTGCGCAGTGCTTTGGGACGCCCGGAGGTCGTGAAAGGCGCGGCAGAAATGCAGGTCAATCAAAAATAGGTTAGATTGGCAATTGTGAGAGAGAGAGAGAGAGAGAGAGAGAGAGAGAGAGAGAGAGAGAGAGAGAGAGAGAGAGAGAGAGAGAGAGAGGAATATTTCATGGGATGAGGACTACTGAATGAGTGGAGGATATACATCAACATGGACTGGTTCGGCCGAATCCAGGACAAAGCAGCCCGCTTGATCGGCACCCCATCCATCACCTTAAACATTCACTCCCTCCACCACCGGCGCACCGTGGCTGCAGTGTGCACCATCTACAAGATGCACTGCAGCAACTCGCCAAGGCTTCTTCGGCAGCACCTCCCAAACCCGCGACCTCTTCCAACTAGAAGGACAATGGCAGCAGGCGCACGGGAACACCACCACCTCCAAGTTCCCCTCCAAGTCACACACCATCCTGACTTAGAAATATATCAGCTGTTCCTTCATCGTCGCTGGGTCAAAATCCTGGAACTCCCTCCCTAACAGCGCTGTGGTAGCACCTTCACCACACGGACTGCAGCGGTTCAAGGCGGCGGCTCACCACCACCTTCTCAAGGGCAACTAGGGATGGGCAATAAATGCTGGGCCTTGCCAGCGACGCCCAGATCCCATAATCGAATAAGAAAAAAAAGTATGGCCAGTTCCAGTGTTGTAATTTCTACATAATTCTGTCTTCCTGGTGCATTAGGTGTGCACACCAATGTTCCTGCTAAGGTGCGCGCAGTAATCGGAAGGGTCCTGCACAGGCCGCTCACCGGTTTTTATGTTGTAAATACTGCGCACGCGCAGAAATTTAACAGGACCACACATTAAAAGAAGCGGGCCGTGCAGAGCAAACTGCAGCTTACAGGGAACATTGGTGCGTGGCACGAAGCCCTGTCAGTCACATTTGTGCTCTTATATCTCAAGCTACAGATACGAACAGATCTCGGCGTCTCGGATTTAACCACCAGCGCTGGGAACAACCCTTTCCAAATTGCCAGGACAAACCAACAAGCAAGGAATGCAAGCCCAAACAGAACTGCGTTGCCATGGTTTTGTGTTGCCATATTGGCCAGGCTCACAAAAGAAAGACTTGCATTTCTATAGCGCCTTTCACGACCACCGGACGTCTCAAAGCGCTTTACAGCCAATGAAGTACTTTTGGAGTGTAGTCACTGTTGTAATGTGGGGAAACGCGGCAGTCAATTTGCGCACAGCAAGCTCCCACAAACAGCAATGTGATAATGACCAGATCATCTGTGTTTGTTATGTTGATTGAGGGATAAATATTGGCCCCAGGACACCGGGGAGAACTCCCCTGCTCTTCTTCGAAATAGTGGCATGCGATCTTTTACGTCCACCGCACATACACGAGAACGGCTACTGAACTCCTACCTTTCCGATATTCCATGTCTTGATTTGCTGAAGTTCTGTCAGGAGCTGTTCGTCATTGCAGGCCTTCAGCTTATCAATTAGAGCTCGGCAGTCAGCAGGCTGGAGAGAATCAGAAAGAATAGTCACCTTAGCTTGGGACAAACACTGGCTGTCTTTTACCAAATATCACCGGTGAAGAACGCACTGGTACTCAATCTGGCAAGGAGGCAGTGCTACAAAGCATTCCACCACTTAACGCTAAACTGTCATGTCAGCACTGATAGCAGGCACCAAAACAAACAAAAACCTCGCTGGATAAAATACCAACGTGTGCACAGGTCTCTCTTGTCCTCCCCCAGCAGACCGGTTTACCAAAGTAGCTGCAATAAAAGGACATGGACTTGTGCCTGCCATCCCCTACGTAGAAAGCACTCGCCATCTTTCAATCCATCAGAGCCTTCAGACTCATGCACCGATAGATGTACACTTACTTTAAAAAGTGTCAATGGGTAGCACACTCGCCCAAGTCAGAAGGTCGTGGATTCAAGTCCCACTCCTTGAGCCCATAATCTAGGCGGACGTTCCCAGTGCCGCACTGCCGGCGCTGAGGGAGGGCCGCACTGTCGGCGCTGAGGGAGGGCCACACTGTCGGAGGGGCAGCGCTGAGGGAGGGCCGCACTGTCGGCGCTGAGGGAGGGCCGCACTGTCGGAGGGGCGGCGCTGAGGGAGGGCCGCACTGTCGGAGGGGCGGCGCTGAGGGAGGGCCGCACTGTCGGCGCTGAGAGAGGGCTGCACTGTCAAAGGAGGAGGCCATTCGGCCCATCGGGTCTGTGCCAGCAAGAAATAAGCTCTCCAAGCCTACTCCCACTTTCCAGCTCTTGGTCCGTAGCCCTGTAGGTTACGGCAGTTCAAGTGCATATCCAAGTACTTTTTAAATGTGATGAGGGTTTCTGCCTCTACCACCCTTTCTACCATATACACACACAGCATTACTTCAGATGTTCAAGGCGTACAACACTCGAGATGCTAATTTAATTTAAATTATTCTAATTAGCAACTAATAAAATACACCAGCCAACCACGGCATCCTTGACACGTTCAAACTCAATTTTCAGAGCATACGATGGGGAACTGGCTTGGAGTGCTGCTTTTCTGTAACTGGCTGCTGGAAGGCATGTGAAGAGGAACGTGCAGCCTCTCCAGCACCCTGGGAACAGGGGTGGCAGACAACGCTCCCTGTCTGGAGGTCCCGCACAAATCGGAGATGCGCAAAATTTCCAATGGGCCACGCAGCCCGATAAAGGGACCCCGCACCCAAAAAAAATTAGGGGGAAACATTGGTGGCAGGGCTGTTAAAATACCAGTAATTGCAGAAAACTCACATGCCTCCCAGCAGCCAGTTATAGAAAAGCAGCGCTGGAGGCCAGATCTCCAGCTTGCGCTTTTAAATCGAGATGAGTTTTTCCCCCCTTTAAGAGCAAACTACAGTGCCGGCAATGAATATGACCTCACACTCTTCAGGTCCATAAACAGGCGTGTGCGGGACCTCGGCCAACTTCACTAACTCTACTGGCCGAGTGCCTACATCATGTTTAAAGAAAAATGATGACCCAAACACAACAGACCAACCGTGGGAGGGCAAGGGAGCACTGCGAGTAAGCAAGCCATCTTCCAGCACGACCCAGGCTGACCAAGAGTAGGCCGGCCTCTGCTTGGACTCTGGGGTTGGGGGAAACTTTGTACGGGCCCCTTGAAAGGTTTTCTTCTAACCAGATATAAAAAAATTGGACTTCTAACCATGTGCTGGCATTCAGCGCGGGGCACAAATCCGTCCGCCGATGATCAGACAACGCAGGAGGCGGCCATTCGGCCCATCGTGCCTGTGCCGGCTCTTTGAAAGAGCTCTCCAATTAGTCCCACTCCCCCCTGCTCTTTCCCCATAGGCCTCGCAAACTTTTTCTTTGCAAGTGTACAGCCAATTCCCTTTAGAAAAAGTTATTATTGAATCTGCTGATACTACCCTTTCAGGCAGTGCATCCCAGTTCACAACTCGCTGTGTAAAAAAAACACGTATCGCCACTGGCTCTTTTGCCAAATATCTTCAATCTCTGGTGACCAACCCTCCTGCCAGTGGAAAGAGTTACTTATTTATGATCGAAACCGTTCATAGTTTTCAACACCATTAAATCTCCCCTGCAGCTTCTCGGTCCCAGCCCTTGAGCTCCGAGGAGATTCCCTCCAGCATTCCTCAGCTTCTAACACCCAGCTGCAAAGGCCAAACCGCCCACAAGCACGACACCCCACCCGGTATTACAAGTCACCTTGCACCAACTGGGGGGGGGGGGGGGTGCCCAGGTCAAGGAGATTCACCTTGTCCCTCTTTCAATATGTAAAGTTTCACCCCATCCCCACCTGAAAAGAAACATTAAACACACAGACATCAATCCCAAGTGACGCAGTGCAAAAATAAAAATGGTCATAACCATTGGGGCAACACGGTGGCATAGTGGTTAGCACTGTTGCGTCACAGCGCCAGGGACCCGGGTTCGAATCCGGCCTCGGGTGACTGTGTGGAGTTTGCACATTCTCCCCGTGTCTGCGTGGGTTTCCTCCGGGTGCTCCGGTTTCCTCCCACAGTCCAAAGATGTGCGGGTTAGGTTGATTTGGCTTGATAAATTGACCCTTAGTGTTAGGGGGGATTAAATATGTGGGGTTACGGGGATAGGATGGGATATGTGTCGGTGCAGGCTCGATGGGCCGAAATGGCCTCTATCTGCACACTGGGGATTCTGTGATCCCATCTTGGGACAAGGAAACCGAAAGAAAATCCACAGCAAAACCAGATACAAGGAAGGGTTGTATTCCCTAGAATTTAGAAGGTTAAATGGGTGATCTGAAGCTTTCAAAATATTATGGGGAACTGACAGGGTAGATACAGAAAAACTATTTCTGCTGGTTGGGGATTCTAGGACTAGGGGACATAGTCTAAAAATTAGAGCCAGACCTTTCAGGAGTGAAGCTAGGAAGCACTTCGACACACAAAGGGTGGTAGAAGTTTGGAACTCTCTTCCACAAACGGCAATTGATGCTGGATCAATTGAGAGTGGGGATATGGGGCAAAGGCGGGGAGATGGAGTTCGGTCGCAGACCAGCCATGATCTCATTGAATGGAGGAACAGGCTCGAGGGGCTGAATGGCCTCCTCCCGTTCCGATGATCGATCAGAAATGAAATGCCCCGCAAGAAATGAGACAGCAGAGGGAGAGGGGCAGGGAGGTAGGAGGAGGAAATTACATTTAAAATAGAAAGTACAAAAAGGGAAGCCATCAGGATGCATTCACACTGCTGCCCGTCAACACAACTATGATACAGACTTTGCAGACATACATTTAAAAAAAAAATTAATGGCACCGTTCTACAGGCCGAGTGCCCTAGGGTGAAATTCCTCAATCCTGGCGATCGTGAACAGTGGTGTTCTACATCAAACAGCCCCAGCTCTTGGCTGGAATCCCCTGTCTGATGTACAATATTGAGAGGTCGCACAACACCAGGTTATAGTCCAACAGTTTTATTTGAAATCACAAGCTTTCGGAGCTATCGATTTGCTCCTTCCTCAGGTGAAGTAAATTAGATACAGAATCTCCAAAGCATATATAGATGGAAAACAAAGAATGTGTACTTTACAATTGCAGACCAATAAATTAAATCATCCTGACTATCTGCCGAGGTGTGATAAAGTTAATTAAGTCAGCCAGGAAGGTACCACATCAAAGACATAGCAAGATACAACTGAGACAATGAGGTGTAGTCGCAGGGGTTCTAACGTGTCAAAAGCTGCCGTCTGTATGTAAAACGACTGAAAAGACTACACGATAACATAAACAGGTTCCATCCCACCATCAAACTCACCATGGACTACTCCTCAGAATCAGTCTCATTCCTGGACACACGAATCTCCATCAAAGACGGACACCTCAGCACTTCACTCTACCGCAAGCCCACGGACAACCTCACGATGCTCCACTTCTCCAGCTTCCACCCTAACCATGTTAAAGAAGCCATCCCCTATGGACAAGCCCTGCGAATACACAGGATCTGCTCAGACGAGGAGGAACGCGATGGACACCTACGGACGCTGAAAAACGCCCTCGTGAGAACGGGATATGACGCTCGACTCATCGATCGACAGTTCCGACGGGCCACAGCGAAAAATCGCATAGACCTCCTCAGAAGGCAAACACGGGACACAACCAACAGGGTACCCTACGTCGTCCAGTACTTCCCCGGAGCGGAGAAACTACGCCATGTTCTTCGCAGCCTTCAACATGTCATCGATGACGACAAACACCTCGCTAAGGCCATCCCCACGCCTCCACTACTTGCCTTCAAACAGCCGCCTAACCTCAGAAGTACCATCGTTCGCAGCAAATTACCCAGCTTTCAGGATAACAGCGACCACGACACCACACAACCCTGCCATGGCAAACTCTGCAAGACATGCCAGATCATCAACACAGATACCACCATCACACGTGAGGACACTACCCACCAGGTACATGGTACATACTCATGTGACTCGGCCAACGTTGTCTACCTCATACGTTGCAGGAAAGAATGCACCGCGGCATGGTACATCGGCGAGACCATGCAGACACTGAGACAACGTATGAACGAGCACCGCGCAACAATCGCCAGGCAGGATTGTTACCTCCCAGTCGGGGAACACTTCAGCAGTCAAGGACATTCAGCCTCGGATCTGCGGGTAAGCGTTCTCCAAGGCAACCTTAGAAACACACGACAACGCAAAATCATCGAGCAGAAACTGATAGCCAAGTTCCGCACTCATGAAGACGGTCTCAATCGGGATCTTGGGTTTATGTCACGATACATGACGTGATCCGGACTCGAGTCGTCGTTAGCTTGTTCACAGATGTGATTCCCAGTAAAAAAAGTAAAAGTTTTCCCAGTAAAAAAGTAAAAAAATGTTAAAGCTTTTCGTTTTACATACAGACGGCAGCTTTTGACACGTTAGAACCCCTGCGACTACACCTCATTGTCTCAGTTGTATCTTGCTATGTCTTTGATGTGGTACCTTCCTGGCTGACTTAATTAACTTTATCACACCTCGGCAGATAGTCAGGATGATTTAATTTATTGGTCTGCAATTGTAAAGTACACATTCTTTGTTTTCCATCTATATATGCTTTGGAGATTCTGTATCTAATTTACTTCACCTGAGGAAGGAGCAAATCGATAGCTCCGAAAGCTTGTGATTTCAAATAAAACTGTTGGACTATAACCTGGTGTTGTGCGACCTCTCAATTTTGTCCACCCCAGTCCAACACCGGCATCTCCGCATCATGATGTACAATACCAGGGGCAGGGGGGGGGGGGGGGGGATATCCACTTGATCACATAACAATAGCCACACAGCAGGGATCTCCCTCAAACACACAAGCAAATAAGCACCACGAGAGCTGCAGTCAGCATCTGTCAGGTGAAGTAACTACCCCTTGATCGCAACGCAAGCCATGCTCAATGTCAATGCCGGGAAGCGTGTGTGTGTGTATATAGACGTGGGAACCTCCTCCAGCAAACGGTCACCCACAGCGTGCCTCAGACAGACTAGGAAGGAGAATTCTTCAAACTGTGCCGGCCACTTACTAAATAAAGAGAGACACGTGGGTCTCAACACACACACAATGGGGTCAGTGCAGTTAACTTCTCCCGAGCATCGCGAGTAACAGCACGGTTAAGTGCACAGTTGTGAAGTGCAGCTGGCCCCAAGGGGAGTGGGAAGGGTTGAGAGGGGAGGTAGGATGGATGGAGCAGAGAACCGGAGTATTGCACAAGGGGAATTTATGGTACAGTCTAACCGACAGTTCAAAACCTTCTATTGCAATGAAAAATGCGAATTAAGCAAGCTGCTGTTGCTTATGCATTTACGAACTGTTCTAGTCGCTTATAAAACAAGTGTGCTAAAAACATGGTGTTTTTTTTTTTTTTTTTAAACGCAGGTTGTGGGCGCCACTGGCAAAGTCACATTAATTGCCAGCCCCTCGTTGCCTGGTGAGCCTTCTTGCACCGCTGCAGTCCTTGTGGCGATGGTGCATCGAAGGTGGCATTAGGGAGGGAATGCCAGGATACTGAGCCAGTGACGATGAAGGAACGGCAGCACATGTTCAAGTCAGGATAGCCGTGAGACTTTTGGGAGGGGGAATGTGGAGGTGATGATGCTCCCATGATATTGCTGCTCTGGGACATAAGAATTAGGAGCAGGAGGCAGCCATTCGGCCCCTCGAGCCTGCGCCGCCATTCAATGAGATCATGGCTGATCTTCAACCACAACTCCACTTTCCCGCCCGATCCCCATATCCCTCGATTCCCCTAGAGTCCAAAAATCTATCGATCTCAGCCTTGAATATACTCTGCAGCCACAGCCCTCTGGGGTAGAGTATTGCACCTTCTTGGTGGTAGAGGTTGCAGGACTGGGAGGTGCCGTTGAGGCAACGTTCCAGGGTTTGTTGGGGGTGGGAAAAGGAGGAATTGCTGAAGTGCGTACGGTATCAATGGATATGAAGCGAAGGTGTGGAAACGGCGCTGATGTGCCGATCAGCCACGATCTAAATGAATTGCAGGCTCGAGTGGCTGAATGGCCCGCTCCTGCTCCTAGTCTTCCGATGCTCATAGATTGTACTGCAGCCAGTGCGCTAAAGGCAGTTATCAGATATTTTCAATTAAGAGCACGCTGGATTCCCGGAGCAAGGCGGCTTTATTACTTCCACCTCCGAGCGAAGGTCACACATTTTGCAGAACAGGAGATACAAAATAAGCAAACCATCGCAGCATGTGCAGAAATGGCAGGCCCACGTGCTTTCAACTCACCGCTTCAGTTGGAGTTTTCTTCAGCTTCGTTCGGTCGACTTTCATTTTTTCTTTCTGTTTCTACAATCTAGTTCTGCAAGAAAATGAAAACCGTTTGAACAAGCAGCAAGGCTGGAGTATAATATATTAAATAAAACACATGCATAATACTGCTTTTTTTTTTAAAGTTTACGACCGGCAGGGAATTTTTAGAAACCATTTGCAGAAGTAAAACCGAAGAAGGCATCCACTTCTGTTTTTGTTTCCTGCGCCATTACTGCAACCTGAAATCATATTCATTATTTTTTTTAAATTTGTTCTCAATGTGGGTAACACTGGCAGTGCACGGTTAATGCCCTCTGGGCAATCCCAGGCAGGCAGTTAAGAGTCAACTATGCAAGTGTGGGAGAGTCTCGTGCAGGGGTGGTGGGTTACCTTCCCTGAACCGGTTAAGTTTTTTTTTGGAACGACAATCCGACCACTTTCCTGGTCAGCTTTTTTTTTCGTAAATGTATTGAATTCAATTACGCAAGTTGCCATGGTGGGGTTTGAAGTCTTGCCTTCTAGATTACGAGTCCAGTACAAACAAAAACGAGGCTACCTCACCCGCATACGGGTGCCTCTTGGGAGGGAGAGGGTGACCTTGCATCACCAAATTTTGCCATGGGTGCGCGACTGCTGTGCAAGAACAGTAGCCGCCACAGAACCGCCCCCTCGAGCGGCTGCCCGTGGAGCGCGCCTGGGCAGCACGTGTCAATATACAGCCGACTTTCCATCTCTTAGCATCTGGAGTACTGGGCCCCGTTCTGGCCCACCCCACATGGTGGGTGATATAGTGGCCTTGGAAACAGTCAAGAGAAGAGCTACAAGAATGATTCCCAGCTCAAAGAACTTCAGATGGGCTCAAGGACTTTGGTCCATTTATTTTACAGCAGCGTAGACTTCGAGGTGAAGTGTTTAGCGCCAGCTGTGGCTCAGTGGGTAGCACTCTCTCCTCCGAGTCAGAAGGTTGTGGGCTCAAGCCCCACTCCAGAGACTTGAGCACAAAAATCTAGGCTGACACTCTGGGGCTGTGCTGAGGGAGCGCCGCACTGTCGGAGGGGCGGTACTGAGGGAGCGGCGCACTGTCGGAGGGGCGGTACTGAGGGAGCGGCGCACTGTCGGAGGGGCGGTACTGAGGGAGCGGCGCACTGTCGGAGGGGCGGTCTTTCGGATGAGACGTTAAACAGAGGCCCCATCTGCCCCCTCGGTTCGACGTAAAAGATCCCTCGGCCACTATTTCAAAGAAAAGATGGGGAGTTCTCCGAGTTCTGGCCAATATTTGTCCCTCAATCAACATCACAAACAGACTATCCGACCATTCTCACATTGCGGTTTGTGGGAGCTTGCCGTGCGCAAATGGCTGCTGAGTTTCCTACATTACAACAGCGACCACACTTCAATAGTACTTAAATTGGTTGTAAAGCGCTTTGGGATGTCCTGAGGTGGTGCAAGGCGCTGTAGAAATGCAAGTCTTATGATGCACCGGCCATCACGTGTGGGGGGGGGGGGGGCAGGCTTCAAGGACCAGCTGGTCTTACCCTGCCCGTCATTTTCGTATGCTTGTAAAACTGGCATTTCCAATCTCAGCCATGTTATAAACCAGGGAGGCATTATTGGGAATCCCACCAAAAGGTGCTAGCAGCTAACTCAGAGCAGCACCGGCAGAAAGCCTCGGATCAGGCCGCCCGCCCACACACGTGGCATCGGCAGGAGAGGATCGTGCAGAGACGCAAAAAAAAAAAAAACAGGTTGACCAATCTATTTTTTTTTTAAATGTGAAACTGTACTCAATAGGCAAGTTAGCCTGACCACAAGGGAGTCAGAGCCCTGGTGATGCTTCATTCATTCATACTCCCTGGTTCTGACCTCGGTCGAGCCCAAAAAGGGCCAAACTGCAAAACCCTACCCCATGCAAAGCAGAAAAAGCACCTTGTTCCAACTAGGTGTCAACTCATTTGATCGGTCTGGAGAACCTCCAGCACGAGTTGAAAATTCTCCCAACCAAGATAAAACTGAATTACTGGCAGTACAACATCCATTCCCCAAATGATGTCAATCAAGGGTCTTTCAAGGACGACATCAGATTGGGAGTTTTTGCACCCTCATGCCAGCTTTGGCACATTTTGGTGGAAAGAGTATATAAGCAAAAGCATTTTCAGGAGCTGAAAAACTTTCGGGGGGGGGGGGGGGGGGGGGGGGGGGGAAGGAGGAGTGGACAGACTGCCAGCACAGAAGCAGAAGGTTCTGTTTGTAGTGTACATTAATGATTTAGATATGAATGTAGGAGGTATGATCAGTAAGTTCGCAGATGACACGAAAATTGGTGGAGTGGTAAATAGCGAGGAGGGAAGCCTCAGGCTACAGGATGATATGGACAGGTTGGTCAGATGGGCAGAACAGTGGCAAATGGAATTTAGCCCTGAAAAGTGTGAGGTGATGCATTTTGGGAGGACTAACAAGGCAAGGGAATACACAATGAATGGTAGGACCCTAGGAAGGACAGAGGATCAGAGGGACCTTGGTGTGCATGTACATAGATCCCTGAAGGTGGTTAAAAAGGCATATACTTATATTCTATGCCTCGGCTAATGAAGGCAAGAGCAGGGAGGTTATGATGGAGCTGTACAAAACGCTAGTTAGGCCACAGCTGGAATACTGTGTGCAGTTCTGGTTGCCACACTATAGGAGGGATGTGAGTGCATTGGAGAGGGTGCAGAGAGATTCACCAGGATGTTACCTGGGCTGGAGCGCTTCAGCTATGAAGAGAGACTGGACAGGCTGGGGTTGTTTTCCTTAGAGCAGAGAAGGCTGGGGGGGGGGGGGGGACCTGATTGAGGTGTACAAGATTATGAGGGGCGTAGATAGAAAGGAACTTTTCCCCTCAGTAGAGGGGTCAATAACCAGGGGGCATAGTTTCAAGGTAAGGGGCAGGAGGTTTAGAGGGGATTTGAGGAAAAACCTTTTCACCCAGAGGGTGGTTGGAATCTGGAACTCACTGCCTGAAAGGGTGGTAGAGGCAGGAACCCTCAACATTCAAGAAGCATTTAGGTGAGCACTTGAAACGCCATAGCATACAAGGCTAGGGACCAAGTGCTGGAAAATGGGATTAGAATAGACAGGGCTTGATGGCCGGCGTGGACACGATGGGCCTCTTTCTGAGCTGTATGACTCTATAAGGCTCTGAGCCAAGCCAATTCAGGACAGTGACAGCACGTGGCACTCGAAGCCAGTCAAAGGTTAGACATGTTTTCACCAACCACAGCACCGCAAGAGAATGGGAGGAAAAGCTTACTCACTGCAAGGAACTAACAAGGTAGAAGAGATAAAAACCAGGATACCGAGACATCAAAGTTCAGCTCAAGCAAGCCAGAACACACTGGATTAAGTTACTGGCTTGTTACTTCTACTCTACCACCTTGGTAGTACCCTGCACGATGCACCTTGACCCTTCACCTAGGTTTCCCCGAATTAAAAAAATATATAACGGCCTCGGCAACAAATAATATGGTGAAGTACTTGGTGCAAGTAATGGAGCAGCGAGATGAGGGAAAACCTTTTTTACGCAGCGAGAGGTTAGGTTCTGGAATGCGTTGCCCAAGAGGGTGGTGGAGGCAGACTCAATCGTGGCTTTCAAACAGGGAATTGGATAAGTAGCTAAAGGAAATAAAATTGCAGGGCTGCGGGGAAGTGGGACTAGCTGAAGTGCTCTTGCAGAGAGCCGGCAGGGGCTCGACGGGCCGAATGGCCTCCTTCTGGGCCGTTATGATTCACAGGAGTACAAAATAACTGATTAATCACACAATTCCAAGAATAAATTAAGACAGGTTCCCACTTTGCTGCATCATGTGGGGTGGTGTGAATTCATTGCTTCGATTGTGACTGGGCAAACTCCTGACACAGCGCTACAGACACAGCTGTACAGGCCACGCTACACCGGGAGAAAAATCCGCTGGTGCAAAATTGTGACTGGCAACCCGAAGCCCAACTCCACACCAGTTTGTGGCTGAGAGAGACAACAGCCAGAGTTGACCTGCTCAACTGCAAAAGGGCACAGAATAGATCAACGAGACGGGAGAGAACTGCACAGAGACTCAATGCTTCAGATCCAGATGAACCATACTGCAGTTACAACAGACATTCGCGTACATCGGTATACTAATTACAGTCTTGAACTAGAAACACAAACATAGAAAAATAGGAGCAGGAGTCGGCCATTCGAGCCTGCTCCGCCATTCAATATGATCATGGCTGATCCTCCATCTCAATACCATATTCCCCGCTCTCTCATAAGAACATAAGAAATAGGTGCAGGAATAGGCCACTTGGCCCCTCCAGCCTGCTCCGCCATTCAATAAGATCATGGCTGATCTTGGGTTCAAAGCCACTTCCCAGCCCAGCTCCCCATAACCCTTCACTCCCTTATCTTGCAAAAATCTGTCTATCTCCACCTTAAATGTATTTAATGACCCAGCCTCCATGGCTCTCTGGGGCAGAGAATTTCACAGATTTACGACCCTCAGAGAAGAAATTCCTCCTCATCTCAGTTCTAAAAGGGCGACCCTTTATTCTGAGACTGTGCCCCCGAGTTCTAGATTTCCCCACGAGGGGAAACATCCTCTCTGCATCTACCTTGTCGAGCCCCCTCAGTATCTTTTGTGTTTCAATACGATCACCTCTCATTCTTCTAAATTCCAATGAGTATAGGCCCAGCCTGCTCAACCTTTCCTCATAAGTCAACCCCCTCATCTCTGGAATTAACCGAGTGAATCGTCTCTGAACTGCCTCCAATGCAAGTATATCCTTCCTTAAATAAGGAGACCAAAACTGTACGCGGTACTCAAGGTCTGGTCTCACCAATACCTTGTACAGTTGCAGCAGGACTTCCCTGCTTTTATACTCCAACCCGCTTGAAATAAAGGCCAACATTCCATTTGCCTTTGATTACTTGCTGTACCTGCATGCTAACTTTTTGTGTTTCATGCACAAGGACCCCCAGGTCCCTCTGAACTGTAGCATTTTGTAATCTCTCTCCATTTAAATAATAGTTTGCTTTTTTATTTTTCCGGCCAAAGTGGATAACCTTGCACTTTCCCACATTATACTCCATCTGCCAAATGTTTGCCCACTCACCTAACCTGTCTATACCCCTTTGCAGATTCTTTGAGTCCTCTGCACAACTTGCTTTCCCACCCATCTTTGTATCATCCGCAAACTTGGCTACATTACACTCGATCCCTTCATCCAAGTCATTAATGTAGATTGCAAATAGTTGGGGCCCCAGCACCGATCACTGTGGCACCCCACTAGTTACCGTTTGCCAACCGGAAAATGACCCATTTTTATCCCGACTCTGTTTTCTGTTAGTTAGCCAATTCTCTATCCATGCTAATATATTACCCCCAACTCCGTGAGCTCTTATCTTATGCAGTAACCTTTTATGTGGCACCTTATCGAATGCCTTCTGGAAATCCAAATACACCACATCCACTGGCTCACCCTTGTCCACCCTGCTTGTTACATCCTCAAACGAACTCCAGCAAATTTGTTAAACATGATTTCCCTTTCCTAAAACCATGCTGACTCTGTTTGACTGCAGTATATTTTTCTAAATGCCCTGTTACTGCTTCCTTAATGAAGGACTCCAGCATTTTCCCAACGACAGATGTTAGGCTAACTGGTCTATGGTTTCCTGCTTTCTGTCTTCCCTCCTTTCTTAAATAGGGGTGTTACATTAGCGGTTTTCCAATCCGCTGGGACCTCTCCAGAGTCCAGGGAATTTTGATATATTGCAACCAATGCATTCAGTATCTCAGCAGCGACTTCTTTTAAGACGCTGGGATGCAGGCCATCTGGTCCAGGGGACTTGTCCTCTTTTAGTCCCATTATTTTACCGAGTATTATTTCCTTAGTGATAGTGATTGTCTTTAGTTCCCCACTCCCTGTGGCCCCTTAATTATCCATTATTGGGATGTTGTTAGTGTCTTCTACAGTGAAGACAGATGCAAAATATTTGTTCAGAGTCTCTGCCATTTCCCCGTTCCCCATTATTAATTCCCCAGTCTCATCCTCTAAGGGACCAACGTTTACTTTAGCCATCCTCTTCCTTTTTATATACCTGTAGAAGCTCTTACTATCTGTTTTAATGTTTCTTGCCAGCTTACTCATAAGTCATCTTCTCTCTCTATTTTTTTGAGTCATCCTTTGTTGGTTTTTAAAAATTTCCCAATCCTCCGGTCTCCCACCAATCTTGGCAACATTGTACGCTTTTGTTTTCAATTTGATACCATCCTTTACTTCCTTAGTTAGCCACAGATGGTGCTCCCTTCTCTTAAAATCTTTCTTTCTCACGGGAATATATTTTTGTTGAGAGTTATGAAATATCTCCTTAAATGTCCGCCACTGCATTTCAACTTTCTTACCCTTTAATTTGTTTTTCCCAGTCCACTTTAGCCAGTTCTGCCCTCATGCCATTATAATTGCCTTTGTTTAAGATCAGGACACTGGTTTGGGATACAACTTCCTCACCCTCCAACTGAATTTGAAATTCAACCATGCTATGATCACTCTTTCCAAGAAGATCCTTTACTATGAGATCATTTATTAATTCTGTCTCATTACATAGTACCAGATCCAAGATAGCCTGCTCCCTGGTTGGTTCCATTACATACTGTTCTAGGAAAACATCCCGGATGCACTATGAACTCCTCCTCCAGGCTACCATGGCCAATTTGATTTGTCCAATCAATATGGAGATTAAAATCACCCATGATTATTACTCTGCCCATACCCCTTGATGCCTTTTGTGTCTAGAAATCTATCTATCTCCTTCTTAAATATATTCAGTGACTTGGCCTCCACAGCCTTCTGTGGTAGAGAATTCCACAGGTTCACCACCCTCTGAGTGAAGAAATTTCTCCTCATCTCAGTCCTAAATGTCCTACCCCGTATCCTGAGACTGTGACCCCTCTCGTTCAAGACCCCCCAGCCAGGGGAAACATCCTCCCTGCATCCAGTCTGTCTAGCCCTGTCAGAATTTTATACGTTTCAATGAGGTCCCCTCTCATTCTTCTAAACTCTAGTGAATACAGGCCTAGTCGACCCAATCTCTCCTCATACAACAGTCCTGCCATCCCAGGAATCAGTCTGGTGAACCTTCGCTGCACTCCTTCTATGGCAAGTATATCCTCTTAGGTAAGGAGACTAAAACTGCACACAGTACTCCAGGTGTGGTCTCACCACGGCCCTGTACAACTGTAGTAAGACAATCCTTGCTCCTGTACTCAAATCCTCTTGCAATGAAGGCCACCATACCATTTGCCTTCCTAACTGCTTGCTGCACCTGCATGTTTGCTTTCAGTGACTGGTGTACAAGGACACCCAGGTCCCGCTGTACATCAACATTTCCCAATCTAATCACTATTTAAATAATACTCTGCCTTTCTGTTTTTCCTACCGAAGTGGATAACTTCACATTTATCCACGCTATTCTGCATCTGCCATGTATTTGTCCACTCACTCAACTTGTCTAAATCGCCTTGAAGCCTCTTTGCATCCTCCTCACAACTCACAATCCTTTGACAGACATGATTTTAATTTTGAGGTGGGGGGTGGAAAAGGTGATTCAAATGCCACGATCCCACTGGTCAACTCACCTCCAGGAGGGACACCAGTACAACCCCTGAAGAAACTCAGTCTCCCGATTGGATAGCAACTGGCCACGCCTATGCTCGCTGCATTAGTGCCAGCGCATTCACTCGCTCAACGCATGGAGCGAGCAGACACTATTGTTGTATCGCGCGACTCCCAGGATGGCAGGTGGTGAACTAGATGGATCCGTTTTTAATTTCTACGCTCATTCTCCCACTTGGAAGATTCGCGTTACTTCAGGAGCTGCAGCATTCATCACCCGTATTGGCAGACACTGGTTTATTAAAGACAAGCAGCATCCAGACTACGTCTCTCACATCCGACGCTGGCAACATCTACATCGGACTGTGGGGGCTTTCCACAGCTCCTGCGTGAAGAAGCTGTGTCATCTATTATTCATCTACTTTCACTTTCAATAAATCAAAGCGTATTTTTAGATCACAGTGGGATGCAATACCCATGAGTTATGTGGCGAGCAGCTCTTACAATACACAGTGTGCTTGATGTACAGAGAGGTGCCTTCAGCCGGTGATAAATAAAAACACTCCCGCCTTGTTAGGCTAATGCACTTTCATCGCACACCCAAGGATCTGCAAACCTCAAAAGGTTATTTACAGCAAAAATGAAGTGCTTGGGACAATCAGCATTAATCTTCCTGTTTCACCGATTGGAGGGCCAGAAAACAGGACAGGGCATTCAAAGTCAGTTTGACACTGGGCGGCAAAAACAATTGCAGATTGTAGTTGTTGCATTGCAGAACAAATGCAAAAAAATAATCACTGTTTCATGTAAAGCTCGTAATTTCAAATCAAACTGTTGGACTATAGCCTGGTGTTGTGCGACTTCTCATTTTTGTCCACCCCAGTCCAACACCGGCATCTCCGCATCATGTAAAGTGTGCATTAACCAGAGGCAATTTGCACAGAAACCTATCAGCCATAAGAAGCTTCTCGCACATGGGCTCAGAGCACGAAGTGAGTGAATTTACTCATCCAGCAAAGGGTTAGGTGCTTAATTAATGTCACTTCATCTATTGCTAAAACTGGGAGGGATGTCCCGTTTGTTTCAAGCCTCGTGAATGCACACAGAGGTCTGTCCGCAATTGAAACTGGCACGTCTTTGCGCAAATGCACTATAAAGCATACAGGACGGCGATGCTGCTAAAACTAACTGCAGTAACCCCCCCCCCCCCAAGACTAGGGAGTAAAAGGAAGAACTAGGTCATGGAACCAGCAACACTTGGTGAAAGCATGTTTATCCGCGGGTTGGGCAAGGACACGGATCAGGCTGAACACTGATCTCCACTGCCAAACACAGCCTGGTCTCAGAGCAGAGGCGGCCGGATCAGCTGCTAGCACTCGCACCTCCTAGGAACAATTACCGGAGCTGAACAAAGGGAAGAAAATTAAAGGCGGCACAGCAAAGTTCCAACTAGTACTGCCAGGCACCAGCAGCCTCGGCAAGAATAAACATCCCCAACTACAATGGAAGCAACTTTATTAAAAAAATATATATAAATTACAATAGTTTGGGGACGGATCGCAGACGAATATATTCACAGCTGAAAATATCCATTTCCAATGTACCCAACACGGACTGCAAACATACCAGTTTACCACTGGTAGGAGAGGCGCACCAACATCAGTGTTCTCGCTCAGGCCAACATCGAAGCTTTGACCACGCTTGATCAGCTCCGATGGACGGGTCACATCGTCCGCATGCCCGATACGAGACTCCCAAAGCAAGCGCTCTACTCGGAGCTCTGACACGGCAAGAGAGCCCCAGGTGGGCAGAGGAAACGCTTCAAAGCCTCCTTGAAAAAGTGTAACATCCCCACCGACACCTGGGAATCCCTGGCCCAAGACCGCACAAAGTGGAGGAGAAGCATCCGGGGAAGGCGCCGAACACCTCGAGTCTCTTCGCCGGGAGCAAGCGGAAACCAAGCGCAAGGAGCGCACGTCAACCCAAGCACCCCACCCACCCGCCCCTTCAACCACCGTCTGCCCCACCTGTGACAGAGACTCTAGGTCCCGCATTGGACTCATCAGTCACCTCAGAACTCATTTTTAGTGTGGAAGCAAGTCATCCTCGGTTCCGAGGGACTGCCTAAGACGACGACGAGTTTACCATTCTGCTTGCAGCTTAAGGTGCAACTTTGGCCCAGCTGGTGGCACTCTGTTGATCCAGCGGGTTCTGGGTTCAAGTCTCACTATAAACTTCGGCCCGGTCACCTGGATGTGAAAGAACTGGTGGGAGTGCACGAGGTGGAGCAGGGAGCTCTCCCGGTGTACCGACCGCCATCACCAAAAAAAAAAACCAGATGATTCATTCGTTCAGTTTGTAGGAACTTGCAGTGTGCAAATCGGCTGCCTACACGCCACTGCTTGAACTTGATCCGTTGACCGAGACACACTTGGGGATGTTCCAAAGGTCTGATTAGGCGCATGGTTAATACCAGATTTTATTCTTACTTGATTTACTCAAGTCTTCTATTTTTTTTTTTAGGAACACAACACAAGAAATAGGAGGAGTAGGCCACGTGGCCCCTCGAGCCTGCTCCACCATTCAATAAGATCATGGCTGATCTTCGACCTCAACTCCACTTTCCCGCCCGATCTCCATATCCCTCGATTCCCCTAGAGTCCAAAAATCTATCGATCTCAGCCTTGAATAGACTCAACGACTGAGCCTCCACAGCCCTCTGGGGTAGAGAATTCCAAAGATTCACCGCCCTCTGAGTGAAGAAATTCCTCCTCATCTCAGTCCTAAATGGCAGACCCCTTATCCGGAGACTGTGCCCCTGGTTCTAGACTCTCCAGCCAGGAGGAAACAGCCTCTCAGCATCTACCCTGTCAATCCCCCTCAGAATCTTGCATGTTTCAATGAGATCGTCTCTCATTCTTCTAAACTCCAGAGAGTATAGGCCCAATCTACTCAATCTCTCCTCATAAGACAACCCAGGAATCAATCTAGTGAACTTTCGTTGCACTTCCTCTGAAGGCAAGTATGTCCTTCCTCAGGTAAGGAGATCAAAACTGCAGAGCACGCCAGGAGTGGCCGGGTTTATTGCCAGATCCCATTTGCAGGAATACCAGGCACCAATCAATCAATTTAGATGCTCGGTCCTCATTATTAGTTCTCTTTATA
Organism: Squalus acanthias; assembly: GCA_030390025.1. Lineage (NCBI taxonomy): Eukaryota > Metazoa > Chordata > Chondrichthyes > Squaliformes > Squalidae > Squalus > Squalus acanthias. The sequence goes on from JASTWF010000085.1 coordinate 807,920, forward strand.
AAGTTAACCCTACTTTAAATATTTATATAGGTGGCACCATAAAGGGCTTCATGACACAGCCGCATGTCAACATCAATCCACCAGAGATTACAAATCACAGCCAGAGTCAGCTTGCAGACAGTACATCCATCACCTATGGAAGCCAAACATGAAAGAGCAGACTCGGCACAGACACCCGGCATAATTAAAGGGCCACTTAGATTAACCATACACTCTTAAGCAAAGCCCAACGCGATTTTATAATGAGTGATATTTCATTTTCATATCTTTATGACTGGCTTTCCCAACAGTGTACAAAGAACCGCTCCACTCTCTAAGACAGCGTTGAAGACTACGCGCTCGTCTGGATTTAATCCAAAATGCTGCTTCAGACTAGCAGCATAATCTACCAATCCCAGTGTTTGTGGGAACATGACGAGTCACGCCTGCAAGAATACAACGGTGGGGACCCTACAAAAATCTAAACAGGGCCACCGGCCTGTGATCTTCAGTTGCGCCAAAAAACAATTCGATACTATGAGGATGGCGTGAAACCGAAAACATTAAACACAAAAAAGTAGCTTTTCCCCTCGCCCCATAACTTTCATTCCTTTTTCTGGTCATGTTAACAAAAGCTTCAAAGTTAAATGCTTACTTCTCATTTACTGCTTTGGAAAAACAAAGTGTTCAGCCCATCAGCTGTCACACTGCTCATCATAGAAATTTACAGCACAGGAGGTGGCCATTCGGCCCATCGTGTCTGCGCCGGACGAAAAAGAGCGCTATGCAGCCTAATCCCACTTTCCAGCTCTGTCCGTAGCCCTGTAGTTTACAGCACTTCAAGTGCATATCCAAGTACTTTGGTCTACTACTGCCGCTACCATCCTGTCAGTAGCACCTCAGAGATACTACAAATATCAATCTGGATCACTGAGTCGTGTAACATAACAAGAATTAGGAGCAGGGGTCGGCCATTCGGCCCCTCGATCCTGCTCCATCATTCAACAAGATCACGGCTGATCTTCGACCTCAACTCCACTTTCCGGCCCCGATCCCCCTAGAGTCCAAAAATCTCTCGATCTCAGCCTTGAGTATACTCAACGACTGAGCATCCACAGCCCTCTGGGGTAGAGAATTCCAAAGATTCATCACCCTCCGAGTGAAGAAATTCCTCCTCATCTCAGTCATAAAAGGCCGACCCCTTATCCTGAGACTGTGACCCCTGGTTCTAGACTCTCTAGCCAGGGGGGAAAACAGGATGAAATACTTGTGGAGACAGTAGCAGAAGCGGGTTTGGGGGCGATGAAATGAGCATCTCTCAAGCAGCAACAATGGCTCGAGTACATACTGTGCGTCGCTGAAGCACAGAGACAACTCAAACATCCACTTTGAAGCTTCTTTCTACAGAGTAAACAAATTGATAAAAATTAATTAGCGCTGAACTAGATACTGCGTGCATTAAATACTTGGTTGGAGCCAGTTGTAAAACTACTGGAACGAGACAATGAGCCCAGTTTCTGTGGCAGAGCACCATCGGCAGAGAGAATAAATCTTACTTAAGTGCCCACTTCATTTATTGTTGAAGAATAGGCAGCTTGATGCAACCAACACAACGACACATCACCCACAGCATCAAGGGAAATCAATAGGGTTTCATTATAAAAACCACATTCATGAGAGGTCAGTGCAACCACGTTATGCCCGGCCCATCAGAGAGGGATCTGTACTGGTGAAACAAATACTGTACAGTAGCAAGATCAAACAACAGATTTAGTATCAGTGCTGTACAGCTGAAGGGAAACAGGAAGCAGCAACTTGGCTGCGTAACAGCACATGGTCTGGCAAAAGCAACGCTGCATGCTCTACAAGACCCAACCATCAGAAAACCTGGTGCAAAATTAACACTTTAGCAGGGGGGGGGGGGTTCAGTATTGCGAATGGGGGCGGGGGGGGTGGGGAGGAGAGAGAGAGAGAGAGGAGACGACGACAACAACAACGGCAACATGTATTTATATAGGCCCATTAACGCAGTAAAACATCCCAAGGCACTTCACAGGAACGTTATCAAACAATATTTGAGAATAAAATGACACCGAGCCACATAAGGAGATATTAGGGCCCATGACCAAAAGCTTGGTCAAAGAGGCAGGTTTTAAGGAGCGTCTTAAAAGGAGGAGAGAGAGGCGGAGAGGTTTAGGGGGGGGAATTCCAGAGCTTGGGGCCCAGGCGGCTGAAGGCACGGCCGCCAATGGTGGAGCGATTAAAATCAGGAATGCGCAAGTGGCCAGAATTGGAGGAGCGCAGAGATCTGAGGGTTGTAGGGGCTGGAGGAGGTTACAGAGATAGGGAGGGGCGAGGAGGCCATGGAGGGATTTGAACACGAGAATGGAGAACTTTAAAATCGCGGCGTTGCCGGACCGGGAGCCAATGTAGGTCAGCGAGCACAGGGGGCGATGGGTGAACGGGACTTGGTACGAGTTAGGACACGGGGGCAGCAGAGTTTTGGATGACCAAGTTTACGGAGGGTGGAATGTGGGAGACCAGCCAGGAGTTGGAGACTCTGGGTATGACTGCTGGTTATAGCAGTTGGAGTGAATACTGGTGTCTGGACACGATTTCCCTCCCCGGCACGTCAGCAGAGCTTCATGTCCGCCTTCTGGGCTCTAGAAGTGGCTTCAAAGATATTTCTGGTCACAGAAAAGGGGAAAATTACATGGGACAAACTCTCCTGAAAGTTATTTACCTCCAATCTTAAAAACAAATGCAGCTTTTCATATCCAGACCTGCTTGCACACACTTAAAACAGGTCCTTAAAAATATCTATTCACCAAATCTCTACAATCTTGGGGTCATGACTGTAAACAGCAATAATAAACTTTTATTTTAAAATAAAAGTTTATAAAGTTCAACAAAATGGAAAATGCCATGAGTAAGCATACAAGCTCGCCACCAACTTAAAAGACCCTCAACAACATTATGGAGGACCTCAGTTTCATCACAGCCCTGAAAGTGCCAATATGAGAAGCACTGCAATACAATCTATACTGAAGCCAACAGTAGTTGGACGGACCCACACATATGGTCGATTAAAAATTCACATAGCAAACAAGGCACTTTGCCAGATTAAACCCCTCTCTCCATCGTGGCTCTCTACACAGATTTGAAATCAAATTCTTCTGGCAAAATGCACTGGTCGAGAAGTTAAAGATCAGATTTGATAATATTTGCGTAGTGAATTATTTTATATTCGTGTTCAAAGCCTATTCCCTCCTCAAACTAGGCACCCAGTGTGGAATCTACCAAACCCAATCGCCCAGTAGCAGGGGGGGGGGAGAAACAGAGGTAAAGACAGAAAACACCAACCACAGGCAAAACCTCTTCGATGAAGCACTACAGACCAACAGCAGACAGGGGAAGGAAATTCTACAGACCAACTGGGCGGGGGGGGGGGGGGGGGGGGGGGGTGGAGGGGAGAAGAAAGAGAAAGGAGGGAGATTTCAGCCAGGAGAATCCCCTTCAGCTCATTGACTCCACAGAAAGAGGGATCTTCCTTCACCAATCCCCGTGGAAAGTTCCCTTTTCTCCTGTCTGTCCTACCCAGCTCCCCATCAAAGTGATGCTTGTTAAATTAAACCATAAAAGTAGTCAGACTGCCCGAAAGATCGGTTCCATTGCACAACACGAGTCAAACTATGGAGATCTCAACAATTACCTCCAATTATTCGCAAGTTACATAGAATCAGAGTGATACAGCACAGAAGGCTATTCGGCCCATCGAGCCTGCACCAGCTCTTTCCAAGAGCAATCCAGTTAGTCCCACTCCTTCTCCATATCCCTGCAATTCTTTCTCCTTTGAGTATTTCTCCAATTCCCTTTTGAAGACTACTATTGAATCTGTATCCAACACCCTATCAGGTAGTGTATTCCAAACCCTAACCACTCGTTGCATAAAAAACCTTTTCCTCATGTCGCCTCGGGTTCTTGTGCCAATCACCTTAAATCTATGTCCTCTGGTTATTGACCCTTCTGCCAGTGGAAACAGTTTCTCCTTACTTATTCTATCAAAACCCTTCATGATTTTAAACACCTCTAGCAAATCTCTTGCTTCAATGTCCTCATTAACTGCCAGGAGTCTACATGTTTCTTTAAAAAGTGTACTAGGAATTCTGCCACACTGGGTACTTACTGGTGATGGGCGCGCTAATTTTTTGTATTACATCCACTCGAGAAACAAAGACACACAAAAGGATGGAAACCGATTCCTCAGAACCTTTTGCAGGTGCATCGACTGGTTGAAGAGCAGAAACTCTCGGATCCAAGCAGACAAGATAATTCATCTACATTTCTCCATGTGGCAAGGTCCCAACCTCAAGCAGTCAGGAAGGCGCCAAATCAAGGCCAGCTACATTGCTAGCCAATCTGCCCCCTTCGGAGGCAAAGTCAAGTCACCCAAAACGCTCACCCCTTCTGGCTTTCACCCATACTGTAGGTCAACAGTTATGAGGAGGTTGCATGCCCACTGATTAAACCAGGAGAGTGCACCACACCTGCTGGGACGTGGGCAAGGCCAGCATTTATTGCCCATCCCTAATCGCCCTCGAGAAGGTGGCGGTGAGCCGCCTTCTTGAACCGCTGCAGTCCGTGTGGTGAATATACTCCCACGGCGCTGTTCGGGAGTTCCTGGATTTTGACCCAGCGATGATGAAGGAATGGCCGATATATTTCCAAGTCAAGATGGTGAGAGACTTGGAGGCGAGCTTGCAGGTGATTGTGTTCCCATACACCTGCTGCCCTTGTCCTTCTAGGTGGTAGAGGTCGTGGGTTTGGGAGGTGCTGCCAAAGAAGCCTTGGTGAATTGCTGCAGTGCATCTTGTAGATGGTGCACACTGCAGCCACGGTGCGCCGGTGACAGAGGGAGTGAATGTTTAAGGTTAAAAAAGTGTACTTTTGTATCAGCCAGGAGACAGCTCTGTGTTAAGAGTATTAGACACTGCAGATGAAGGAAAGATTAGGTCATGGCTTCAAAAACCCAAGAGACTATCAAAAAGCAACAGGTTCAACAATAGTCATGCTTGTTATGTCAACGGTAATATTCCAACTGTGAGTTATAGCCACTGCTTACAACAGGATTTCTGAAACTGGGTTAATGCACTACTTTATAGCATATAGACCACAACAGCCAACTTTCAAACCAGAGTCTATGCCAAGTTAACTGGTCTCAGCCAAAGCAGCAGCTAGCCTCTGCACACACTGGGAGGGAGAGAGAGAAAAAATCCTAACTGGGCATTGCATTTCAGTTGGACAGTGTACATGTGGACACTAAGCAAGAGTGGAATTAAGGTCGACTGCGAGGTCCTTAGAACATAAGAATTAGGAGCAGGAGTCGGCCATTCGGCCCCTCGAGCCTGCTCCGCCATTCAATAAGATCTTGGCTGATCTTCGACCTCAACTCCACTTTCCCGCCCGATCCCCATATCCCTCGATTTCCCGAGAGTCCAAAAATCTATCGATCTCAGCCTTGAATATACTCAATGACTGAGCCTCCACAGCCCTCTGGGGCAGAGAATTCCAAAGATTCACCGCCCTCTGAGTGAAGAAATTCCTCCTCAACTCAGTCCAAAATGGCCGACCCCTTATCCGGAGACTGTGACCCCCTAAACAAACAGCAACAATCTCCCTCATGTGCAAAGCTGCTCCATAGAGACCTTCCAATCCTTCCCAATCTCATCCACTGTCCAATTTCAGCAATGATTAAACATAGTGTGTGTATATATGCACCTGCAACATTGAAAAATGTTCCGAGGTGCTTCACAAGAGGCGTAATCAGAAAAGAATTGACGCCAAGCTAAAGGAGATATTAGAAGAGTTTATTAGAGGTGGGTTTTAAGGAGGAGGAGTAAGTGGAGAGGCAGAGAGGTTTAGGGAGGGAACTTCAGAGCGAGGGGATGAACCAGCTGAAGGCACGGCCGCCAATGGTGGAGCGAAGGGAGAGGGGATATACACAAGAGGTCAGAGTCTGAGAAACAGAGTTCTGGGAAAGGGGAAGGGGGGTTATAGGAATGAAGGAGGTTACAGAGATAAGGAGGCGAGGCTCTGAAGGGATTTAAACACATGGATGAGAATTTTTAAATCTCTGGCATTGGGGGAATGGGAGCCAATGTAGGCAATCAAGGCCACTGGTGAAGGGCGAGAGGGACTTGATGTGGAATAAGATACGTGCTGCAGAGTTTGGAGTATAGAAATGAAGTTCTCCCAGTGTCTCAGTTGCCCATTGCGGTATTCAGCAATGCGGTATTCAGCAACGCAGAGCAAGAATGAACCGGCTTCAATTCCCCATCTATGCTAAATTAGGCCGATCTCAGTCATGGCAGTGGTGTGTATTGTACCTACCTCACTGCCCAGGGGCTGGGAAAAGGGGCATTTAACACAATAATTTGGGGACGTGCACGCACGTCCTTCAACTCCTGATTTTTTACACTTGTAAATCAGATTTAGCTGCAATTCTCTCTGTCCCATACAGTTGATTCGTCTGCCAACACTCTACCTGGGCTGACCCGTGAAGAATGCTTATTTGGAGGGCTGCTGACGCTCAGGGAACTGTGTTCTACTCCGCAACTCCAGGGAAAGAGAATACAACGGAAGCAATAGTACAAATGGGTTGAGAGAACTTCATATACACACTGCCGAAGTATACTGACCACTGAACCGCCTCCAGATTGTCCTGGCTAATATTTATCCCTCAACCAACATCACTAAAACAGATGATCTGGTCATTATCACGTTGCTGTTTGTGGGAGCTTGCTGTGCGCAAACTGGCTGCCGTGTTTCCTACATTACAGCAGTGACCACACTTCAAAAAGTACTTCATGGGCTGTGAAGCACTTTGTAAAAGGCGCTATAGAAATGCAAGTCTGACTTTCTTTTTTTTTTAAAGATCAAAGATACAGTATTAATCTGCTCAGCTTCATCAAACTCGCAGACATACTTCACTCCAGGCAGCTCAACACCACAACTAAAAAAAAATTAAACCAATGTAGTCTCAGGTCCAGGTATAAAAGGATTACAAATAGCTGACCCTGATACAAGAGGCAGCAATTTAACATCCAACTTGCAAAATCTGAAAACTTCACTCCTGCCATTTACGTCAGAAGCCCACGACTCAAGTGTGTACACACACGTGCCTATATTACATACACACACATCTACTAGATGTGATGTCTAGGCAGACGCCACTGTAGTGCATTTCCACACTTGACTGACCATATGTAAAACCCGTTATAGTTGTGGCGCAGTAATCAATTCCATGCCCCAATCCTACAATAACCACAGCAATCCAGAACCCAGAAAACAAAGATTGCCTGCAACCAAGTGCTGGGAATTGCTTCAACTGCTCACTTGTTTGTAGATTCTTCCAGAGTCAGCAGGTTGTGGGCTCAAGTCCCACTCCAGAGACTTGAGCAAAAAAAATCTAGGCTGACACTTCAGTGTGGTGCTGAGGGAACGCCACACTGTCGGAGGGGCTGTACTGAGGGAACGCCGCACTGTGGGAGGGGCGGTACTGAGGGAGCGCCGCACTGTCGGAGGGGCGGTGCTGAGGGAGCGCCACACTGTCGGAGGGGCGGTGCTGAGGGAACGCCGCACTGTGGGAGGGGCGGTGCTGAGGGAACGCCGCACTGTGGGAGGGGCGGTACGGAGGGAGCGCCGCACTGTGGGAGGGGCGGTGCTGAGGGAACGCCACACTGTCGGAGGGGCGGTACTGAGGGAGTGCCGCACTGTCGGAGGGGCGGTGCTGAGGGAGCGCCGCACTGTCGGAGGGGCGGTGCTGAGGGAGCGCCGCACTGTCGGAGGGGCGGTGCTGAGGGAGCGCCGCACTGTCGGAGGGGCGGTGCTGAGGGAGCGCCGCACTGTCGGAGGGGCGGTGCCGAGGGAGCGCCGCACTGTCGGAGGGGCGGTGCTGAGGGAGCGCCGCACTGTCGGAGGGGCGGTGCTGAGGGAGCGCCGCACTGTCGGAGGGGCCGTCTTTTGGATGAGACGTTAAACCGAGGCCCCGTCTGCTCTCTCAGGTGAACGCAAAAGATCCCCATGGCACTATTTCGAAGAGTAGGGGAGATTTCTCCCCAATGTCCTGGGGCCAATATTTATCCCTCAACCAACATCACTAAAACAGATGATCCGGTCATCATCACATTGCTGTTTGTGGGAGCTTGCTGTGCACAAATTGGCTGCCGCGTTTCCTACATTGCAACAGTGACCACACTTCAAAAAGTACTTCATTGGCTGTGAAACCCTTTGGGACATCCTGGGGTCGTGAAAGGCGCTATAGAAATGCAAGTCTTTTTTTTAAAAAGAGAAGGGGAGGGGGGGTTCGAGGGAATTCCAGATCTTAGGGCCCAGGCAGCTGAAGGCACAGCCACCAATGGTGAGAAGAAATCTATGCCTGCATTTATGGGACGTCGATCAGAAATAGGTAATACAACAGCACAGATTAGCAAAGGATGTTCAAACTAGTGCTACAAAATCCCATTCCATCCAAGTTCTCAACAGCTGAATATTAAGGTGTCTTCCTGACTCAAGTGTCACTCTCTCTGCCCCCATACCAAATGGGATGACAGAGTTCATTCAGTAAATGTTTTCTCCCCCCCAGTGGGGGAGGTCACATACAAGCCATTAATCATAAACCCGTAACTGCAAAACTGTAATTGAAGCTGGAACATTCGGACATTGTTTGTCAGCAAGGGATAGCGTGTACAGTAAACAGCTGAACGTACCAAGCACAATCCAAAACTTTCTCTAGCCTCCACAAAGTTCATGGGGGGGGTAAACAAAAAAGCCATCCGCACAGACTGCATTTCAGAGCAGTATCTCTGAGCTCCAACACCCTGGCAGGATACAGGCTTCTGCACACAGCTGTTTGCTTGGCAATGAGCAAGAGGTGATGGGTGAAGGGGCGAGGAGAACTCGTGCGCAGAGGCCAGGTGCTCCCCTCAACAAAAGCGAGGAGAATCATCAGAGGGGGCCCCCCCCCACCCCTCCCGTCACCGTTGCGCTCCCCAGGGCAGCACGAGCAGAGGTCTGGGAGCGCGGGTGCTCACTCTACGGGATATCCGATAAACACATGTGGATTAACAAATACAAAAAGGACTCCAGAGGTCACAAAGCCTGTGGGGGGCAGCAGACCGACCGATTGACAAAAGCTGCTGATCTGCAGTTAAACAACACAATAGGAATTAAATAACTACTCTATGGCAGTGCAGGTGTTTTAGTGGCAGTGTGTGTGAAAACAACACACAACAGAGCACATCCTGATTTCTCAGAATGCACTGGACACTCCTGAACATAACAGCAGCTCGGTGCCAACTTCAAGCCCAGCACAATTCCTGCAAGCTTCGAGCAAAGACAGGAAAAGCGAAGTTTACTCATGACACGAACCTTCCCTCTTTACCCTACGGTTGCCATCAGTCCCGAGGCAGGATCGAAGGGTTTGAGAGTCAGTTAACCACTAGGATCTCAAGTAAAAATTCTACAAAGTTTGCAAGCGCCACATGGGGTGGTACTGAGCCATTCAGACCACGAAAATGCCAGGTTCAATTCCTAGTCTGAGTTATTAGAATTCAACTGGAAGGAAAGGAGGGGGGGGGGGGGGGTGGGGGGGGGTGTAGGCGGGAGGTTTTCACCCCAGACCATTATCCAGTGAACAGCTGTAAGGGATCGTGAGAATATCGGCTGAAAATAAATATATAACACTCAAGAAGCTCGACACCACTCAGGACAAAGCAGCCCGCTTGATCGGCACCCCATCCACCACCTTAAACATTCACTCCCTCCACCACCGGCGCACCGTGGCTGCAGTGTGTACCATCTACAAGATGCACTGCAGCAACTCGCCAAGGCTTCTTCGGCAGCACCTCCCAAACCAGTGACCTCGACCACCTAGAAGGACAAGGGCAGCAGGCGCATGGGAACACCACCTCCAAGTTCCCCTCCAAGACACCACCCAGACTTGGAAATATATCGGCCGTTCCTTCATCGTCGCTGGGTCAAAATCCTGCAACTCCCTCCCTAACTGCGCTGTGGGAGCACCTTCACCACACAGACTGCAGCGGTTCACCACCACCTTCGAGGGCAATTAGGGATGGGCAATAAACGCTGGCTTTGCCAGCGAGAGACACATCCCACGAACAAATTATTTTTTTTTTTACATGCAGAATCCGGCAGACTGGACGGGCCGAATGGCTCGTTTGTGGCCATCGTTCATTTTATGCTGGTGCGGGTTGAGAGGGGAATGTTATTACAGGATCGCTACAAACATAGAAAAATAGGAGCAGGAGTAGGCCATTCGGCCCTTCGAGCCTGCTCCGCCATTCAATATCATGGCTGATCCTCTCATCAATACCATATTCCCGCTCTCTCCCAATACCCCTTGATGCCTTTTGTGTCTAGAAAATCTATCTCCTTCTTAAATATATTCAGTGATTTGGCCTCCACAGAATTGTGGTGGAGAATTCCACAGGTTCACCACCCTCTGAGTGAAGAAATTTCTCCTCATCTCAGTTCTAAATGTCCTACCCCGTATCCTGAGACTGTGACCCCTCGTTCTAGACCCCCCAAGCCAGGGGAAACATCCTCCCTGCATCCAGTCTGTCTAGCCCTGTCAGAATTTTATACGTTTCAATGAGATCCCCTCTCATTCTTCTAAACTCGAGTGAATACAGGCCTAGTCGACCCAATCTCTCCTCATACGACAGTCCTGCCATCCCAGGAATCAGTCTGGTGAACCTTCGCTGCACTCCCTCTATGGCAAGTATATCCTTTCTTAGGTAAGGAGACGAAAACTGCACACAGTACTCCAGGTGTGGTCTCACCAAGGCCCTGTACAACTGTAGTAAGACATCCTTGCTCCTGTACTCAAATCCTCTTGCAATGAAGGCCAACATACAATTTGCCTTCCTAACTGCTTGCAGCACCTACAACCCATGACATCAAACGCAACATCAGTTTGCATTTTCAGGGGAGAAAGAAAAATGATGCAATGTTTTGAAGATATCCAGTTTGGAATGTGTTTTCCCCATCAGGCATGGGTCATCGAGTTCTAAAGTTTCCCATAAAAGAAATCAACTGTGCAGCACTGATCCAGTAACGACAATAATTTTACCTTTATACACAGAGCTTGCAAGGAGTCTGCACCCAAGAATAGTGCAACTGACTGTACCCTCATTCTAAAGGGGATTAACTGATTACTGACCTCAAAAGAACGAAGAATCAGACCAGTACATCACTGCGCTGTTGCATGGACTGTTAGAATGCAAGTTCACTCAGGGGTGCTCCCAATATGGGACAGGCGAGCTAGACCATTCCACACAATGAGGGAAAGAAAGACTTGCATTTCTATAGCGCCTTTCACAACCACCGAATGACCCAAAGCGCTTTACAGCCGATGAAGTACTTTTGAAGTGGAGTCACTGTTGTAATGAGGCCAATTTGCACACAGCAAGCTCCCACAAACAGCAATGTGATAATGACCAGATAATCTGTTTTTGTGTTATGTTGGTTGAGGGATAAATATTGGCCAGGACACCAGGAATAACTCCCCTGCTCTTCTTCGAAATAGACGCCATGGGATCTTTTACGCCCACCTGAGAGCGCAGACGGGGCCTCGGTTTAACGTCTTATCCGAAAGACGGCACCTCCAACAGTGCAGCGCTCCCTTAGTACTGCCCCTCCGACAGTGTGGCGCTCCCTCAGTATTGCCCCTCCGACAGTGCGGCGCTCCCTCAGTACTGCCCCTCCGACAGTGCGGCGCTCCCTCAGTACTGCCCCTCCGACAGTGCGGCGCTCCCTCAGTACCGCCCCTCCGACAGTGTGGCGCTCCCTCAGTACTGCCCCTCCGACAGTGCGGCGCTCCCTCAGTACCGCCCCTCCGACAGTGCGGCGCTCCCTCAGTACTGCCCCTCCGACAGTGCAGCGCTGAGGGAGCGCCGTACTGGAGTGTCAGCCTAGCTTTATGTGCTCAAGTCCCTGGAGTGAGACTTGAACCCACAACCTTCTGACTCAGGCGAGTGTGCTACCCACTGAGCCACGGATGACACAGGCAAACTGAAGAGTCACCTCTAGCTCACACACACGCATGCACAGTCCACAACTACTATTTGCAAGTTTCAGCACATCCTAACATCTGGTTACCATGCAGAACTGCCAAATGCCTGGGTAGCTTTCTTGGTATCACAAATGGGAAATGGAGAGGGGAAAAGAAAAACGAAAACAAAAGCTAAAAATGCACCAGCTATTTGTCTCTCGCAAACAGGATACACAACGTTAAGTGGAAAATCCAGATTGCACAACACTCTGTAACCCAGCCTCGATGAGTAATCTGTAAAAATTTAACCAGTGCTCAGAATTTCACAGGCACACCACCACGTGCATACCGAAAGCTAGCACTTCCTGTACATTCACACGCTTGGTCACCAGCGAAGGGAAAAAAAAACAAGAGAACAGGTTTTCTCGTAGGTCTGAGAGGCAGTGCAAACTAAAATGGCCCAGGTCTGAACCAGTCAGAGTTCACATGGATTACACAAGAGACGCAGCAGGAAAGGAAATGAAGTAACACCACAATGAGGCTTTGATTTAGTGCGAGGGGGAGATATAGATATAGACCTTCAGCTACTTAGCTGGAATTTCAGGTAGGAATGAACGAGGTTAGTTGGGCAGTCATCACAGCAGCCGCTTTAAGAACCCTGGCAAAAATCCATGAGAAGCGCTGTAATCTATGAAACCCCCAGAAAATGAACTGCCACTTTCAAAGCTGAAGAGGCCTGCGTCACATCCTGCCTAAACCCAATTTTCTAAAAAGAAAAAAAGTGTTACAATCAAGATTGCGAAGGTCCGAAAACAGAATCCTCTATCCCTATCCAACTCACAGCAAAAGGGGGAGCACAGAGAGAGAGCGCAAGGGACAGCAAAAGAGAGACAGGATGAAAGAGTGCAAGAGTGAGCCAAATCGAACGAGAACGAGAAAGAGAGAAAGACACATGGTTAGAATCTCAGAAGTTTACAGTACAGACACCACTTTGTGTGCAGGTCTTTGACAGAACAATCCAAAGCTGGCCCGCCCTGTATAGAGCCGTAGAACCACTTTGGCCGTGGCTTTGAACTATAACCGTGTTCCAAATTAAAAACAGGCGCATGCAAGTAAAAGGCTGATAAAATGGGTTCAATACAAAAAGTCCGAGATCAACATCTTCAGGAAACTTTCCTGAATAGCTGCCACTCAAAAGGCACTTCCCACTGTCGAGGGACACTTGCAGCATTTCATTGAGCATTACAGCTGGATAATGCTCATTTTTTTTGCCAGGGGGAGGGGGGAGAAAAAGAAAATCAGCAGTGTGTGTGTGTGTGTGTGTGTGTGTGTGTGTGTGTGTGTGGCAGTACAGATATTTTAAGTTTGAGGATTTTCACCTACACACACACACAATGGTCTTGAACAGTAGTTTCAGTGTTAAAATCCCAGGCTCAGGCACATGGTAAAAGGCTGCTCTCGCTGGTGAAGAAGTCCTACTCCCAATCTGGTTAAAATAAACCTGGCTGAAGGCAATGGATTTTATACAAAAGGTATGACAATTATTCACGTACGCAACAGCAACTTGCAGATCACACACACAATAAATGCACTTTTAAATCTTCCTGTGAAGTGGCTTGGGACTGGTTACTGCGTTAAAGGTTGCTATATAAATCGCAAGTAGTAGTTTTTGTGCATTGGCAGAAATTCCACCAACCTGCAGTCAAGCACTAGACCCATAACAAGAAATAGGAGCAGGAGTCGGCCGTATGGCCCTCGAGCCTGCTCCGCCATTCAATGAGATCATGGTCGATCTTCGACCTCAACTCCACTTTCCCGCCCGATCCCCATATCCCTTGATTCCCCGAGTCTCCAAAAATCTATCGATCTCAGCCTTGAATATACTCAACGACTGAGCATCCACAGCCCTCTGGGGTAGAGAATTCCAAAGATTCACCACCCTCTGAGTGAAGAAATTCCTCCTCATCTCAGTCCTAAATGGCCGACCCCTTATCCTGAGACTGTGACCCCTGGTTCTAGACTCTCCAGCCAGGGGGAAACAGCCACTCAGCATCTACCCTGTCAATCCCCCCTCAGAATCTTATATTTTTCAATGAGATCACCTCTCATTCTTCTAAACTCCAGAGACTATAGGCCCAGTTGCAGGTCTTGACGATCTGCCCTCATTCAACACCTCAAAATAGAAATCAATTATTAATATATCTAGATGATCTGAAATGAGGGAAGAGGCACAATCTAGAAGGTTACCAATAAGAGAAAAGTGTTGGGGGGGGGGCGGGGCGGTGGCTGGCTGGCAAACAACACGGACTGCAGAAGACTTGGAGGATGTCGGCGGAATGGGCAGATCCAATTTAACGTGGGGAAGTGGGAGGTGATGGGCCGGGTTTTGTGGTGGGCAATAACGGCGAACTAACAGCGTTGGCCGTTATTATCCCCTTGATAGAGACCGCAACTTCGGGTGTAGCGCACGCACATCTAAACGCAGAAATCCTGAAGTTACGGTCAGTTATTCACTGCTCTGAGGGGCGCAAATTCCAGGCCAATGTATTTTGGGAAGTATAAACTCAATGGGACGACACTGAAAGAATGCAGAAGAAAAGATACATGGGGTATAAATATACAATTCCTTGAAAGTGAAAGCACAGGTAGATTAAAGCCATTAAAAAGACCAACAGCAATTTGAGTTTCACCAATAAAGGCTTCAGAACACAAGAGCAAAGAGGCAAGGATAAATGTGTACAAGGCAATAGTTAAGCGGCAATTCTGGCGCTGTTTGCACCCCATTATAGAAAAAGGACATTAAATCCCACAGAGAGGGTACAGTGTAGGTTTCGTGGGATGATGGCAGGGATGGCAAACTATAATCATCAGGAGACTGGAGTTACTGGGACTATTTCCACTGGAGCAAAGAAGGCCAAGGGGAAATTTGAAGTTTTTTTTTTAAATGAAGCGATTTGATAGTGACTAGGGAAAAACAACTTGCTCTGGTAGGGGAGTCAGCGAGGAGAGAGCTTAGCAGAAATTTCTTCAGAAATGCTGGAACATAGAATGCTTTTGACACTGTTGCATCTTTTAAAAGAAACACTGGATAAGTGTTTGAAGCAGAGGACAATACTGGGCGATGGGATTCGTTTGGGATTGTTCTAGCAGAGAGCTGGCACAAGTCACGATGGGCTGAATGGCCTCTTCCCGCTGGTTGGGGATTCTAGGACTAGGGGGACGTAACCTAATAATTAGAGCCAGACCTTTCAGGAGTGAAGTTAGGAAACACTTCTGCACACAAAGGGTGGTTGAAGTTTGGAACTCTCTTCCGCAAACGGCAATTGATGCTAGATCAATTAATTTTAAACCTGAAATTGATAAGATTTTGTTAACCAAAAGTAGGTCACATAGATTTGTTAACCAACGATATTAAGGGATATGGGCAAAGGCGGGTATATGGAGTTAGGTTGCAGATCAGCCATGATCGCATTGAATGGCAGAACAGGCTCGAGGGGCTGAATGGCCTCCTCCTGTTTCTAACGTTCGATGCTGCGAGCTTCAACAGTTCTGTGATGGTTTTAAAATTCCACTTAAGAGGGAGGACTGGTGTACTCGCACGTGGCCAGAGTGTATTCAGACTTGGAATTCCCAGTGTCAAATTCCACAACTGAGCAAGCAAAGCAGAAGAGGAGGCACGCACTGCCTCGCAGCTCTCACAGGCAGAGAGGCCCAAGACTAGCTCACACGTGGGCGCAGGGGAGGAGAAATACAACTTTTAAAAATTACTTTCACATACACACGCAAGCAATTCGTCTAGCCCGAACTATCACCTTTGCTCAGGGGTGATGTCAGGAAGCACTTCGTCACACAAAGGGTAGTGGAAATCTGGAAAACTCTCCCCCAAAAAGCTGGGGGTCAATTGAAAATTCCAAGACTGAGATGGATAGATTTTTGTTAGGCAAGGGTTATGGAGCCACGGCACAGATCAGCCGTTATCGAACAGGCTCGATGGGCTGAATGACCTGCTCCTGTTCCCATGATTGTAGTTCACAGAAATTCAAATATTTTCACGCCTTTACAAATGCTCGTTTTGCTTGGCGGAGAATAAAATATAGTCCTGAAATAAACACGAGCGAATCTCAAATATCTGAATATGAAGATCAGAGGTTTACAAACTTTTGAGATTGGCCGGGGGTGGGGGGGTTTAACCCTCTGCAAAAATTGACACACCTGGGGAAACTGCTTTCCAAAAGACCGCATGCGACTCAAACTGCCTCTGGAGCACTCCTCTGCCGTCAGGACGTCGCTGCTCTGCTGCACTACATTGTGCCTTGGCAGCCGTGACTCTGCTCTGCCACTCAGTCGCTTCAAGCTTAAGGTAACCTGATCCATCCTACAGTGTCCCATCCCCCCCACCTGGTGCGGTTACCGTCCGAGCTTCACAACTGCACTGCAGGCTTCTCAGCTTTACTCTGCTGTTGTGTTGGGTCCTGGACAGAAATTCGCTTACCCCTGGGTTAAAGTCCTGCCCGAGGGCATCTTTTCCACCAGACCCCCACCCCCTAATTCCCTTGATCCCATTCAGACTAAAAATGAGATTTCATTTTCATTCACTGTCCAACTTTCCTTTCTGGATCCCACGCTAGCTGACATTGTCAGCGGTTCCCTGTCCTTGGGGGACTGGTACCCCTCCCTTTCCAAACAACCAGTTCATCACCCCTTTCTGTTAAAATAAAAATCCCACCCGCGACCCCGCAAACTGCAGCCCGATCGCCAACCTCCATTCCCTCTCCGAAGCCCTCGAACATATTGCCTCCAGAATCCATGCCCACCTTTCCCATAACTCAGTGTTTAAATCTCTGCAACCATGGCTTTTATTGGCGGGGGGGGGGGGGGAGGGGAAGAAACTCAATGGGTGCATCATACGAATGAAAGAAAGTTATATAGAACAAAGTGAGAACGATTGTGGTTTTTATTAAGTTTAAATTAACCAACACACTGAAGCACAACAAGTTCCGCATGCATTTACGTTAGATACATTGAGTCAATTAATTATGGTTAAGGCCGGGAAAATATTTTGCTCAGAACTCACCACGGGCAGACAAAGCAAAGCTACTGCCTCCCTCCACACCTGGACAGGTTTGCATTTTGCACAAACTCACATTATGGGGGCAACTCCAAACACAAGACAAGCAGAACGGGTTGTCTAAATACAGAGAATGTACGAGAGTGGGTGGAGGTCAGAACGCTGTCCTTGAAGCTCGGAGATTTGGCCCTGAACACAGCCCAGACCAATGGGAAAATCCTAGGCCCCCCCCCCCCCCCCCCCCCCCGCTCTGGAATTCCCCTCCCTAAACCTCTCGGGCCCCTTAAAACCTACCCCTTTGACCAAGCCTTTGGTCACCTGTCCTAATATCTCCAAATGTGGCTCGGTGTCAAATTTTGTCTGATTTACGCTCCTGCAAAGCGTCTTGGGACATCTTACTACGTTAAAGGCGCTGGATAAATGTAAGCTGTTATCACATACTACTTGTAGGTGGCAACAAGTGGAAAGAGGTGGGGAAGATGCAAAAAGGGCAAGTGGATTAGGACGCTGACAATACTCAGCACGAAGCCAAACGTCAATTCTGTTGGAGGTGGAAGAACAGTTGACCCCCCCCCCCGCCGAGCATCTCATTCATTAGGAACCCTTTTAAAAATCTGAATGAATGATCAACATTCCTTTGCTGTTCACCTCAACCCTCAGAATACTTTGGGTTTTAAACCAGCTGTGCTGACATTAGGGATGCCGCGTAGACACATTACCAAGCCTCGCATTGCCATAGAAGTTAATCAATCAAATAGTTGATAAATACCTTGGATTAACACTTGCAGTTCAGATATTAATCCAGCTCACTCTGCCTGCCTCCTAACTCATTCCAGCCATTATACAAATATTCAAACAAATAGAAATGGTCGCGATTAATTCTTTGCAACGTGCTGGTCAATCTCCTGCGGTGTTGCTCAGCGAGTTGCTTGAAGTTTGTCAGCAACAAGAACGCAAAATAAGTGAAGTGAATCACAGGAAAAGGAAACAGTCGGAATAAACGGGTCACTCTCGGGTCGGCAGCTTGTTGCAAGGATCAGTGCTGGGGCCTCAGCTAGATCAATGACTTAGATGAGGGGGAGAAGTCGCACAACACCAGTTTATAGTTCAACAGTTTTATTTGAAATAACAAGCTTTCGGAGCGGCTGCTCCTTCGACAGGTGAAGTGAAGAAATACAAATCGGCACAGCATATATAGATAGAGAACAATGCCTGTGTTCTCTGTCTATATATGCTTTGCCGATTTGTATTTCTTCACTTCACCTGACGAAGGAGCAGCCGCTCCGAAAGCTTGTGATTTCAAATAAAACTGTTGGACTATAAACTGGTGTTGTGCGACTTCTCACTTTTGTCCACCCCAGTCCAACACCGGCATCGCCGCATCTTAGATGAGGGGGGCAGAGTGTAATGTGTCCAAGTTTGCTGATGACACAAAGCTAGGTGGGAAAGAAAGCTGTGAGGAGGATGCAAAGAAGCTGCAATGGGACATAGACAGGCTAGGCGAGTGGGCGAGAAGGTGGCAGATGGAAAATAATGTGAGGAAATGTGAAATTATCCACTTTGGTAGGAAGAATAGAAAAGCAGAATTTTCTTTTTTTTTTTAAAAGGAGAGACTGGGAAATGTTAGTATCCAGAGGGATTTTGGTTTGGGGGGGGGGGGAAATGGGTCCTTGTACACAAATTACAAAGTTAACTGCAGTTACAGCAAGCAATTAGGAAAGCAAATAGTATGTTGTCCTTTATTGCAAGTGTCAGCCGTGGCTCAGTGGGTAGCACTCTCGCCTCTGAGTCAGAAGGTTGTGGGTTCAAGTCCCACTCTAGGGACTTGAGCACATAAAGCTAGGCTAACACGCCCAGTGCAGTGCTGAGGGAGTGCCGCACTGTCGGAGCTGCCGTCTTTCGGATGAGACGTTAAACCGAGGGCCCCGTCTGCCCTCTCAGGTGGGCGTAAAAGATCCCACGGCCACTATTTCGAAAAAGAGCAGCAGAGTTATCCCCAGTGTCCTGGCCAATATTTATCCCTCAATCAACATAACAAAAACAGATTATTTGGTCATTATCACATTGCCGTTTGTGGGAGCTTGCTGTGTGCAAATTGGCCTCATTACAACAGTGACTCCACTTCAAAAGTACTTCATCGGCTGTAAAGCGCTTTGGGACGTCCGGTGGCCGTGAAAGACGCTGTAGAAATGCAAGTCTTTCTTTCAAGGGGGTCGGAGTACAAGAGTAAGGAAGTCTCGCTACAATTGTTCAGGGCCTTGGTGAGACCACACCTGGAGTACAGTGCACAGTTTTGGTCTCCTTATCTGAGGAAGGATACACTTGCCTTGGAGGCGGTGCAACGAAGGTTCACTAGACTGATCCCTGGGATGAGAGGGTTGTCATAGGAGGAGAGATTGAGGCTATACTCTCTGGAGTTTAGAAGAATGAGAGGTGATCTCATTGAAACATACAAGATTCCGAGGGGGATTGACAGGGTAGATGCTGAGAGGGTGTTTCCCCCTGGCTGGAGAGTCTAGAACCAGGGGTCACAGTCTCAGGATAAGGGATCGGCCATTTAGGACTGAGATGAGGAGGAATTTCTTCACTCAGAGGGTGGTGAATCTTTGGAATTCTCTGCCCCAGAGGGCTGTGGAGGCTCAGTCGTTGAGTATATTCAAGGCTGAGATCGATAGATTTTTGGACTCGAGGGATATGGGGATCGGGCGGGAGAGTGGAGTTGAGGTCGATGATCAGCCGTGATCTCATTGAATGGCGGAGCAGGCTCGAGGGGCCGTCTCCTGCTCCTAATTCTTAATGGGCTCAATTTCCCAGGGACCAGTCAGAAAAAAGTGGGTTTTTTTGGTACTTAAAAAGGAAACAGAGTGCAATATACACAAGTTTTACTAGCTGATCTCTCGTGGCGATAAGCTAGATGTGAGCTGTTTTATGAGGACAGGCGCTTAATACATGTTGCAAAATGTATTGTTCTGCTCAAACACACACACAGAGAGAGAGAGAGAGAGAGAGAGAGAGAGAGAGAGAGAGAGAGAGAGAGAGAGAGAGAGAGAGAGAGAGCCACATGTCTGCCAGGTAACAAAGTCTAAATTGTTAAGTGAACACAAGCTCAGGTCTCAGTTTAACGCTCAGTTTGGTTTGGGAACTTTGCCCTGGTAAAAGGCTGCTCAGTTTCGATTCTGGGTAGCAAGCACCCGGCATGAAGTCATTGGCTTCCTCCTTTTAAGACTGATTTGCATCTGTGACAAAAAAAAATGACTCACCAACTTGTATTTATACAGCGTCTTTAACATAGCAAAAGGTCCCAAGGCACGTCACAGAAACGGTTATCAGACAAAATTTGACACTGAGCCACATAAGGAGATATTGAGACAGGTGACACCTTGGACAAAGAGGTGGGTTTAAATGAGCGTCTTAAAAGGAGGAAAGAGGGGCAGAGAGGCGGAGAGGTTTAGGGAGGGAATTCCAGCGCTTGGGGCCCAGGCAGCTGAAGGCACGGCCACCAATGGTGGAGCGATGGAAATCAGGGATGTTCAAGAGGGCAGAATTGGTGGAGCACAGAGATCTCGGTAAGGGGGGGGGGGGGGTTGTGGGGCTGGAGGAGATTATAGAGATAGGGATGGGGGCGAGGAGGCCATGGAGGGATTTGAAAACAAGGATGAGAATTTTGAAATCGAGGCGTTGCCAGACCAGGAGCCAATGTAGGTCAGCGAGCACAGGGGTGATGTGATGGGTGAACGGGACTCGGTGCGAGTTAGGACACGGGGCAGCAGAGTTTAGGATGAGCTGAAGTTTACGGAGGGTGGAATGTGGGAGGCCAGCCAGGAGTGCGTTGGAATAGTCGAGTCTCGAGGCAACAAAGGCACAGATGAGGGTTTCAGCAGCGGATGAGCTGAGGCAGGGGCAGAGACGGGCGATGTTACGGAGGTGGAAATAGGCGGTCTTCGTTATGCTGCGGATATCTGGTCAGAAGCTCATTTCGGAGCGCACTAACAGATTGGTAGTTGATACATAGATTACACTTGCAAGAGAGCAGAAGAGGCAAAATTACACATGTGTTTCCCCTGCGCCGCCCCCCCCCCCCCCCCCCCCCCCAGCTCCTCTACTCTCATTTCTTGGCTTTTCCTCTGTCCGATTTCTGTTCTCCCAACATGTTTTACAGACTGAGCTCAAAACAGGCCTCAGTACCCATGGTATCTGTCCAAACAGGCCACTCCCCAAAAACTGACAAAGCTCTTGAACAGAACAAAACAAAAACCTCATCATACACAATTCTGAACACTGTATAATACAGAACGTTTGGAAAGCTTGTGTGTTCAGTAGAAAATGAACAAAACTTTGGACGCCAGGTTAAAGCGTACATTCCAACAACCACAATATCATTTTAAATATTCAGGTCCCTGAAAAGTAACCTAGATTGTTTCCTGAAACTGCCAGTTTACCAGATTAAAAAACTAAAAACAGGCGTTGACACTCAACGCGGCACAGAGCAATGCTGAGAAACTGGTTTTCAAAATTTAACAAATCGTTCAACCTAGGGGACAAATAAGGCTCCGTGTTTTAGCACTCTTGCCTCAATCAGAAGGTCGTGGGTTCAAGTCCCACTCCAGAGATTTGAGCACAAAAATCTAGGCTGACACTCCGGGGCAGCGCCGCGCTGTCGGAGGGGCGGTACTGAGGGAGCGCCGCACTGTCGGAGGGGCGGTACTGAGGGAGCGCCGCACTGTCGGAGGGGCAGTACTGAGGGAGAGCTGCACTGTCGGAGGGGCAGGTACTGAGGGAGGGCTGCACTGTCGGAGGGGCAGGTACTGAGGGAGAGCCGCGCTGTCGGAGGGGCAGTACCGAGGGAGCGCCGCACTGTCGGAGGGGCAGTACCGAGGGAGCGCCGCACTGTCGGAGGGGCAGTACCGAGGGAGCGCCGCACTGTCGGAGGGGCCGTCTTTCGGATGAGACGTTAAAGCGAGGCCCCGTTTGCCCTCGGGTGGACATAAAAGATCCCATGGCTCTATTTCGAAGAGCAGGGGGAGTTCTTCCCGGTGTCCTGGAGCTAATATTTATCCCTCAAGCAACATCACAAAACATATGACCTGGTCATTTATCACATTGCTGTTTGTGGGAGCTTGCTGTGCTCAAACTGGCTGCCGCGTTTCCTACATTACAACAGTGACCGCACTTCAAAAAGTACTTAATTGGCCGTGAACCGCTTTCGGAACGTCCTGAGGTGGTGAAAAGGTGCTGTAGAAATGCAAGTCTTTTTTTTGGACATGTGCTGAATCGGAGACACGGTTTCCTCTTTTGTTCACACATCCACCTCACAGCTTGGCCCTGGATCTCTCCAGGGCCAAAAGAAGCCTTTCCGTTGCATACTCAAGGAGCTCGGAACCACGGGAGGAGAACAGTTTGGACATTTCTAACCTGCCACAAATGGAACCATCGATGGGGCTTTGCTGTCGTTTAAGACAGGCAAGACAAGACCGACCAGTTGCCCTTGGCCACCAGAACCCCACTGAATCAAAAGGAGTTGCCTGCTGCATCAGTTGGTGCTGAAAATCCACCCCTCCCACTGGTGGAGCCACCACTCGGGAGTATGGTGCATATTCATGGGTCAGGAAGATGGTGGCAATGCATTGTGTGATGATTCTGTTGCTCGCCGTGCCATTCATGAAAAGCTTCCAGTATCCGCTGTCCACACAACGAGGAAAGCACACCGTGCTCCCTCGGTATCTGACAAACAAGAACAATTCTCCCGGGGAGGAGAGGTGAAAAGAATACAAGGGGGGGGGGATATCTCTGGATTGAGACGGCACCAAGGTGACGCCTCTGGAAAGATTAAAACCCAATCAACCCGTCTGTGGCAGAGTCCTTTCATCTGTGACTCAAGTCGGGCAGGTCTGCACTACTCCAGAACACTGCTGATTGACCAGGAGACCTGGCTCATGGGACCGAGGGATGAAGTCCAGTCAATTTAGGCTGGGATTCTGCCCACTCAGCTCCAGGTAACCGTGCAAGCAGCTGCACACAGCTTTAGCCTGTGAACTCCAGCATTCCCCTGCACACACATCGGGTTGTAGGGGGCGGGGAAGAGAAGAATGGGGATTATTGAAACTTGGCTCTTGCCATCCGGACTAAGCTCCCAGGACAGGAATGTACAGTCCATGGGTGAGAATTTCTGCTATTCACCTTTTATAATGTAATCACAAATATAACTCGCACACCTACAAACACACAGTGCGTGTACAATTGTGGAGATTCACTGCAGACAGCAGAATCAGAGACATTTATGAAACAGGAGGCCATTCGGCCCCTCGTGCCTGCGCCGGTTGAAAGAGCGCACTCCAGCCTAATCCCACTGTCCAGCTCTCGGTTCGTAGCCTTGTAGGTTACAGCGCTTCGAGTGCGTATCCAAGTACTTTTTAAATGCGATGAGGGTTTCTGCCTCGACCACCCTTTCAGGCAGTGAGTTCCAGACCCCCACCACCCTCTGGGTGAAAAAAGTTCTCCTCAACTCCCCTCTAATCCTTTCCCAATAACTTTAAATCTCTGCCCCCTGGTTACTGACCTCTCTGCTAAGGGAAATAGGTCCTTCCTATCCACTCTATCCAGGCCCCCTCATCATTTTATACACCTCAATTAAATCTCCCCTCAGCCTCCTCTGTTCCAAAGACAACAACCCCAGCCTCTCCAATCTTTCCTCATCGCTAAAATTCTCCAGTCCAGGCAACATTCTCGTAAATCTCCTCTGTACCCTCTCTAGTGCAATCACATCTTTCCTGTAATGTGGTGACCAGAACTGCATGCAGTATTCTAGCTGTGTCCTAACTAGTGTTTTACACAGTTCAAGCATAGCCTCCCTGCTCTTCTATCCTATGCCTCGGCTAATAAAAAAAACTTACATTTATAAAGCGCCTTTCACAACCAACGGACGTCCCAAAGCGCTTTACATCCAATGAAGTACTTTGGAAGTGTAGCCACTGTTGTAATGTAGGAAAGTATCCCGTAGGCCTTCTTAACCACCTTATCTACCTGTCCTGCTACCTTCAGGGATCTGTGGACACGCACTCCTGTTCCTCTGCACTTCTCAGTATCCCACCATTTATTGTGTATCCCCTTGACTGGTTAACCCTGCCCAAATGCATTACCTCACACTTCTCCGGATTGAATTCCATCTGCCACTTTTCATCTAACTAGTCCGTTGATATCTTCCTGCAGTCTACAGCTTTCTTCCTCACTATCAACCACACGGCCAATTTTTGTATCATCTGCAAACTTCTTAAATATCATGCCCCCTACATTGAAGTCTAAATTATCGATAGGCACCATTGATATTTATGGGAAATCTCCTTTCCTCATCGGGCAAAAGGATTTTCTTTCTTAAAACCAGAGTGGATTTCCCCGTAGCTCGGTTCAGATTGTCAAAACATGATGGGCTTCCACACTGACCAAAAAGAGAGATACGGCAAAGGTGGAAAGAGATTAGGAAAAGAACGAGTGCCAGTTGTGATGGCGGAGGATAGATAGGAGATGGGGGGAAAACGACAAGAGTTGGAAGGCACGCACTCTTACAGGGAACTTAACGGAGTTTGCAAAGGCAGGGGGTAGAAGAACCACCAGCACAGACACGATGGGTTGACTGGCCTCCTTCTGTGCCGTAAATTTCTATGATTCGAAGAAAAAAAAAGACTTTCATTTCTGTAGCACCTTTCCCAACCTCAGCATGTCCCAAAGCGCTTTACAGCCAATTAAGTACTTTAAGTGTCGTCACTGCTCTAATGCAGATTGTGGCCAAGCGGAATTTGTAAGCGAGGCCCAGGATTTTATTTTTAATAATGCTTCTCGGGGGGGGAATAGGAGAACGTGGAGATCAGCAAGGACAGGCTGACAGGATTTAGACTGGGATGTGGGTGGTGTTTTGGGAGTTTGTGGGGGGCCCCCCCGAGGTCAGCGAGAAGAGCACTGGAGAAGTTAAAGCTATAGCCCGACATTCTCGAATACCACAAATTGGTACTTCGCTGCGATACAGCACATCTCAACTTGCAATTACGCACACGCGGCTGCTCGGATATTACACAACATGTTCACACTACTGGGAGGCGCTTCGTTGCTGCTGCTGCTGTTCAGAGTGATGGTAAAAGTGCCATTACACAAGGAGTAACGGGCAATAACGCATGCCTGGAGTCAGAGGCCGCAATAACCAGAAAAGCAAAGCCCAGAGGTGTACAACTCATAAAATTATAGTCACAACTTACTCCAAACCTACTTTTCAAGCAGCGTATAAATCAACATCGATTTAGAATTCAGCTGGCTGATGTGCAAAGGCAGTCAAGTGACTCTTTTTTTGCTTCATCCCGCCCTGAGCAGCGGGGTGCTTCACCTCACGGAGAGAGAACTCATCACGCGAGGGAGTTTACAGGACAGTCCTACATTCTGTTCCATGGCCTGGTTGAATCAGAATCACAAAGCACAATATTTAACCCGACAATTACCAGGCTTCACCTGCCCCTATAAAGTCGCTCACCAGGTACTACTGGAATCAGAAATTCAACTGGACCAGCCACAAATACTGTGACCACAAGAGCAGGTCAGAGGCTGGGTATTCTGCGGGGAGTGTCTCACCTCCTGACTCCCCAAAGCCTTGCCACCATCTACAAGGCACAAGTCAGGAGTGTGATGGAATACTCTCCACTTGCCTGGATGAGTTGCAGCTCCAACAACACTCAAGAAGCTCGACACCATCCAGGACAAAGCAGCCCGCTTGATCGGCACCCCATCCACCACCTTAAACATTCACTCCCTCCACCACCGGCGCACCGTGGCTGCAGTGTGTACCATCTACAAGATGTACTGCAGCAACTCGCCAAGGCTTCTTCGGCAGCACCTCCCAAACCCGCAACCTCTTCCACTTAGAAGGACAAGGGCAGCAGGTGCATGGGAACACCACCACCGCCAAGTTCCCCTCCAAGTCACACACCATCCTGACTTGGAATTATATCACTGTTCCTTCATCGTCGCTGGGTCAAAATCCTGGAACACCCTTCCTAACAGCACTATGGGAGCACCTTCACCACACGGACTGTAGTGGTTCAAGGCGGCGGCTCACCACCACCTTCTCAAGGGCGATTAGGGATGGGCAATAAATGCCGGCCTTGCCAGCGACACCCACATCCCAGGAACGAATATAAAAAAAACTACCCGTCCAGATGTGCTCACTGCCAGAGGTCAATTACAAGCTAGTTGCTGCTGGAGGTTGCCAGTATGTAGCCAATCAATGGTTCTGGATCTGCTTGGAGTCCAGTCACCAGTGGCGCCCCACAGCAATCGGTCATTGTGAGGGCCTTTTTTTTTTAAACTATCTGTATCAATGACCTAGATTCAGGAATTGGAGGAAATGATCTACAAGATTGTGCAAGTGTTGGGACTGTGGAAGAGAGTAAACTATTGCAAGTAGATCTCGGCGTGTTGGGAGAAATGGTATTGAACTTAGCCAAGTGCAGGGTCACGCAATGTGGGCAAGACCAACGCTGAGCATTCATACACCTTACAAGCAACAGAACTGAAGCCTGCGGAGAAAGAAAAAGATCTCCATCATAGTTCATAACTCTCAAAGGTTCACGACCAATGCCATGGAGCTATAACTAAAGCAAATAAGGCTACATTCACAGGACTATTCAATACTATGCTGTCCTTGTAAAAGACTTTGGTTTGGCCTCCTTTAGAATACAATTTTGGCCCCCTCACACGGTGGGTGATATGGAGGTTGGGCCACAAGATTGATCCCCAGTTTTAAACACCTCAGCTACCTTGAAAGGATGGATCTATATACTTTGGACAGGCAACGACTCGGGGGCAATTTGACTGAGGTCTATAAAATAATGATGAGACTAGATTGTGTTCATATTTATATATGTGGGCGTCACTGGCCAGGCCGGCATTTATTGCCCATTCTGGAACCGCTGCAGTCTGTGTGGTGAAGGTGCTCCCACAGTGCTGTTAGGGAGGGAGTTCCAGGATTTTGAACCGGCGACTATGAAGGAACGGCCAATATATTTCCAAGTCAAAAGTGGTGTGTGACTTGGAGGGGGAACTTGGAGGTGGTGGTTTTCCCATGCGCCTGCTGCCCTTGTCCTTCTAGGTGGTAGAGGTCGTGGGTTTGGGAGGTGCTAGACTTGACTATTCCAATGCACTCCTGGTTGGCCTTCCATATTCCACCCTACATAAACTTGTGATCCAAAACTCAGTTGCCCGTGTCCTAACTCGCACCAAGTCCTGTTCACACATCACCCCCTGTGCTCGCTGACCTACATTGGCTCCCGGTTAAGCAGCGCCTCGATTTCAAAATTCTCATCCTTGTTTTCAAATCCCTCCATGGCTTCGCCCCTCCCCATCTCTGTAATCTCCTCCAGCCCCACCCCCCCCGGGCGATATCTGCGCTCCTCTAATTCTGCCCTCGAGCATCCCTGATTATAATCGCTCAACCTTTGGTAGCCGTGCCTTCTGTTGCCTAGGCCCTAAGTTCTGGAATTCCCTGCCTAAACTTCTCCGCCTCGCTACCTCTCTTTCCTTCTTTAAGACCCTCCTTAAAACCGACCTCTTTGACCCAGCTTTTGATCATCTGCCCTATTTTATCCTCATGTGGATCGGTGTCAAATTTTGTCTCAAAATACTCCTGTGCAGCGCCTTGGGATGTTTTACTATGTCAAAGGCGCTACATAAATACAAGTAGTTGTTGTTGAGCTGTCGAAGAAGTCTTGGCGAGTTGCTGCTGTGCATCTTTGAGATGGTACAGTTGGAGACAACCAGCGGCCATGTTTATAAGTTACACAAGGATAGAACTACGCTAGATGTTAGGTGGCTCTTCTTTGAGAATAAAAGATCCATGGAACAAGTTTCCAGCTTGTGCAGCGATCATGCCACACAAGTAGTCGGTAGCAAGTAACACAAGTCATGGTCAATGTGGTCTCCTGGCCTAGTTTGGGTCGTCTGGGTTGTGGGTCAGAGAGGAATTTCCCAGATTACCCCCCAATTGACAGTAGGTTTTTTTTTAAATCTGCTTTTCCGCCTCTCCCAGGAGGTTACATGGCTTGTGGTGGGCAGGGAGTGCCCATTTTGTGATTCACAAGGCATCACGACCGCATGGGACAGGCTCGATGGACCAGCTGGTCTTTTCCTGTCCGACATTTTACCTATGATTGCATACCGAGAGCTCGGGTCCGACGTTTATAATGTTACAATGTCGGTAAGCAGCCAGCAGGACAGCCAGCTCTTAAAAACATCGTCAAAGGTCACCAGCGTTCGGGTGCCGTTTGGCAGAATCCTGCACACGCCGTTAAGTACACCTCCATAAAGCTCTGCTTTCCTGCAATTACAAAGCGATGCGCAGGCAGCAGTATAACTTGGTGCTGCCAACTCCAAAAGCCAATTTGGCTATGGTAGCGTACAATCACAACGGTGACCACACTTCAAAAGCTACTTCGCTGGCTGTGAAGCGCTTTGGGATACCCTGAAAAGTGCTGGAGAAATACACGTTCTTTCTCTCCTTTGAACGATCCTGCCCTCGTAAACTCCATCATGGCAAGTTGTGTAATCTAATTCAATAAAAATCGGGGTGGGGGGGGGGCGCTGACACGAGAAAAAGTGATCATGAAAGCGGTCAGCTTGCCATTAAAATCCAAATATGGTTTCAGGGAAGGGAATCTGCCACACTACCAGCCCAGTCAGGCCTACATGTGGCTCCGGTCCAGTAGCCTAACAAGCCCCAAAAGGCTGTGAAAGCTGTGGGGGGGGGGGGGGGTCAAATGAAATTCTCAACACTGAGATTGATAGATTTTTGTTGGGTAAGGGTAGCGAAGGGTATGGATCCAAGGCGGGTAGATGGTGTTGAGATACAGATCAGCCATGATCTAATTAAGTGGCAGAACAAGCTCGAGGGGCTGAATGGCCTCATCCAGCGCCGATGTTCCAACTGCTTCAAGGCAGCAGCACACCACTGCCTTCGCGGGGCAACTGGAAATGGGGGGACAAATGTGGCCTCGCGAGCGACGCCCACATCCACAGAAGACGTCGAGTTACGCTCTCGAGTGGCACCTGCAATATAACTGATGCGACTGCAGCACGCGTCCCACAAACAAAGCGCGAAACGTGGTCACGTCCATGGAAGAAACAGACTGTGTAAATGGCGCCCTCACTGCACAGCTGCCAGCCCAGATCACCAAATGCACTCTCATTTTGTACGGGGAGACACCTCAGCCACGTGTCCACGTGCTGCCCTACCCAAGCAGCCAGACTGCTCCCACACCTTTCTAAAAATTAGCCACGAGATGCATCAGAGACTCAAGTTTGGGAAAAGAAGCACGAGTTCCTTCCTGTACCTCTTCAAAGCAGCATTACTGCAATCACACATACACATGTCCCCACTGGTGTGTATGGTGGAAAGGAGAACAGAGCCAGAAGCGACAGAGAACCCTTAGCATCACACCACAATGGAGTATGTTCTTGCTCTGACGCACCCAAGTACTTAGCAATATCAAAACTTTCACGCAAGTGCAAGTCGCTTGGATAAAAGCAAATCTTCAGCTAAGTTTCCACGCAGTTACGAGGCTACAGGCCCACTGTATGCCCAATGCATCTTGCCGAGACTTCAGCAAGTGCGAAAGGATTCCAAACCGGACAATCAATATCAGCACTAACCGGTTAATGGTGCAGAGAGCCCTAATCGATGCGCTGACAGAGAACGCAGAGTTGAGATCTTGCTCCAACTGGATCGAATGGCACAACCCAGGAGGCATACACCCATCAGTTCTCTCTAAACCATGCCAGTGATTGACTTGGTACTGTTTCACCATGCAAAAACTCAGAAATTTCCCCACCTCCTGACTCATGCTAGGGTACAGTTTCAGGGGCCACCCCCTAATGACTCATCCAAGTGGCCACTCTTCATTTGCAAAACTAAAAAAGTGATTCTATCATTGGAGAGGGGGCCATCACATTTCTGCCCACAAACATCCAACACACATGCCATTTACAGGAGCCACTGGTGATCAGGAGTGGGAAACCTGGTTGATTTCTCCTTCCATGGCCCAGAGGTGCTGGCCTATTGCCATCCTACCACCTGGGGACTAAAGTCAAGACCCTCCTGGTAAACAATGCAATTACCAACTGAACCATCAGGGACCACACAACTTAACTGTTGACACAAACACTCCACCCCAATCCCTGACCGACTCTACAGACGCTGCTGCTCAGATACAATAGCAAGGAAGTTACGCGAAACCATTATAAATCACTGGTTAGATCTCAGCGGGAGTATTGTGTCCAATTCTGGCCACTGCACTTTAGATAGGACGTCAAAGCCTTGAAGAAGGTGCAGAGGAGATTTACTACAATGCTACCTGGGATGAGGGACTTCAGTTATGTGGAGAAGCTGGGGCTGTTCTCCTTAGTGCAGAGAAGGTTAAGAGGAGATTTCATAGAGGCGTTCAAAATCATGAAAGGTTTTGATAGGGTAAATATGGAGAATCTGTTTCCAGTGGCAGGTTTTGATAGGGTAAATATGGAGAATCTGTTTCCAGTGGCAGGAGGGTCGGTAACCAGAAGATACAGATCGAAGATAATTGGTAGAAGAGCCAGAGGGGGAGATGGAGTTTTTAAACGCAACAAATTACAATTTGCAATGTGCTGCCTGAAAGGGCGGTGGAAGAAGATTCAATAGTAATTTTCAAAAAGGAATTGGATAAATACTTTAAAAAAATTTGCAGGGCTATGGGGAAAGAGCAGGGGGGAGTGTGGGACTAATTGGAGAGCTCGTTCAAAGAGCCGGCACAGGCACGATGGGCCAAATGGCCTCCTCCTGTGCGGTTGGATTTGACATTATAGCTTGCACAGCACAGTTCTAATCAGTCAAAGATGCCAGGGGCTCCATCCCCAGTGATCTTGCATGTCATTTTCAACATTACTTGGGACAGGGGTTCTCAGCCGGGGATCCACAAGATGATTTCCAAGGGGTCTACACCACAGGCGATTGACTAGTTGTAGCAAGTGGATTTGGGTGGCCCCCGCCTCACTGCTGCCGCTTGCAGGTGGCGCCCTGCGGGGAGGTCAGCGGCCGGGTCTGGGCTCCCCAGGCCTTCGGTGGCGGTAGAGGCGCGCGTTGCCGGTGGGTGCTCTGCCAACCAATCGAGAGCGGCAAGTGGTGGAGGAGGAGGAGGAGCTTCTGTGGGAAATCAGACTTGGGGCCCATCACACTCTGCTAAGCCAGCCCGAGGCCTCGGGTTCGATTTTAAATCGGCTTGGAGAAGAAAAAAAGAGCAAAATTATCCCGTGGGAGCCATGGCAAAGGTGCAGGTGAACAACCCGCCTCTGTTTTTCCAACCCTTTTCAGTTCGAGATCACCGAAGATCTGTCGGAGGGCGAGTGAGGCCTGGACGAGAGGGCCTCCACTCCAAGCCCTGTAAAGTGGGTGGAAAGTTATCCCCGTTTGCGTTGAGGGGGCTGAGGCCTAGTAAACTTTGACAGTTGCTCATGGCAACCTTGTGAGATGAAGCCCCATCCCCGCCCCTCACACACCCCGTTGTCCACCCCCACGGGGAGGGAGGGGTCCGTGGAATTTTTATAACACGGGAGGGGGGGGGGGGGGGGGGCCTCAGAAGCAAAAAAAGTTGCGGACCCCTGACTTCGGACACAGAAAAATGAATAAATCTAAGCGACGTTCACATGGAAATATTTTTGTAAACCAAAGTAATCTCACGGCACAAGAGGAGCACCATCACAACTGACAAATTTCCTGTGCGGTTTAGCACCGGGAGAAAATTCTAGAGTGAAATATCCTCATTTGGAGGTCAACTAAGGTTACCATAACATTCAGCATCTAGGTCAGTGATGTGCATCGTCACCAGGTCAGTGATATGTACAACACAAATCCTGCATACATTCTGCTCACCGTCCCATCCCGAAGCTGCAGTCCTATCTTTAACCAGTTAATAGAAGTCACTAACCTGCAACTCCGTCTCGTACCTTTTTAAAGAGCTTACAACGCTTGTACATTGCATTTTGCAAACCGCACTCGACTCATCATCAGACGCTGCCTTTCACCAATAGTAAGGGGCAGCTCCACTAACTCTCTCCCAAAGCACCACTGACCGAATCCCCCCACTAACCTCCACCGAAGTCCACCACACTTCGATAAAAATCACTGGACTTTTGAGATGATGCACAAAAGGACCCCATCAGGCACAAGGCCTTTTTTTGGGGCTGAAAGCCTGCGAGGCCACGCTCCCACAGCAAATGACACAACAGTGTGATTAAGACAACAGCCTGCATTTATACAGTGCAGTTAACATAGTAAAACATCCCAAGGCGCTTCACAAGAGTGTAAATCAGACAAAATTTGACCCCGAGCCACATAAAGACACATTAGGGCAGGTGACCGAAAGCTTGGTTGAAGAGGTAGGTTTTAAGGAGCGACTGAAGGGGAGAAAGAGGTGGAGAGGCAGAGAGTTTTAGGGAGCCTAGGCAGCTGAAGGCACGGCTGCCAATGGTGGGGCGATTAAAACCGGGGATGCGCAAGAGGCCAGAATTGGAGGAGCACAGAGATCCCGGAGGGTCGTAGGGCTGGAGGATGTTCGAGATAGAGAGGGAGGTGAGGTGAGGCCACGGAGGGATTTGAACGCGAGGATGAGAATTTTAAAAATGGAGGCGTTGCCGGACCGGGAGTCAATGTAGGTCAGCGAGCACAGGGGGTGATGTGCGAACAGGACTCGGTGCGAGTTAGGACACGGGCCAGCAGAGTCTTGGATGAGCTCAAGTTTACAGAGGGTGGAAGGCCGGACAGGAGAGCGTTGGAATAATCGGGGGGGGGAGGGGGGGGTAAACGAGGGCATAGATGACAGGCATAAAACTGCATGTTTGAAGACAGTTTTAACCCCATTCAAACTCACCTTCCGCACACTCTGCTCCACCTACATTGAAGCTTCGCCGGTTCACGGCTAGACTACAGCTCCGTACCACACATGGCAGTCCACTTCATCTTCCCCATGAGGAATGGGGGAGAAAGAGTGGTGTAAAGCTACAGTACTGAATATACTGTCATTTGGTCGCTGACACATTGATGAACACCCGTAAATCTAGACATGATCCAGCAGAGCAATGTGCTCCTTAAAATGGTCACAATTTTTTTTTTTAATTAATTACCCTGGTAGACTGTCCCACATTTAGGGACAAAACTAATCATTCACAAACCGTTAAACAAAATCGTTCAAGGCCCCCAACCAATTTCCATCTTAACGTCTGCAACTCAAAACCACGTGTAATCAAGAGAGGAAGCCAAAAGACAGCCTCTTAAAAATCCAATAGCACAATTTGCTGATTCATGTTAAAAATCCAAAAATACAGCATTTAAACACAGGCTTTAGATTCTCTAAAAGCCTTAAATCTTGTGCAATCATTTTTTTGGGAAAAAAAATATAACGAATAGAAATCAACTCGTGCAATATTCCAGTCCGAAACAAGAAATATATATTTTAAAATCACACAGCAGGCAAGAGAACTCCTACATTTCAGAAAATAATACAATATCATCCAGCATCTTTACTATTGCACTCAAATTTGACAATTTTGCCTTCAAAGTCATGTACACAAACACACACAATGCTAGGCCAAAACCATTTTTTTTTTTTTAAAGAAAACACAAAAATCCCATTAATTTTTCAAAACACCTCAACACATCTAACATCAGCTCATTGCAGAGGAACACCTTCCCGAACCAACACTCCTGCAAAAACAACAGCGCTCTCATAAAGCAAACTAAGATTTTTTATGAAGAATTCTAATGGAGAAAAAAACTTCAGGTTGCAAGCAAAGACAAACTCATTCTAAAAATAAACTGAAACTCATGTCTTCAGCAATTGAATTCTCTCTTTTTTAGCACAAGCTTTTTTTTTTACCTCCTGGAAGCCTGGTGTGCCTTGCATCATATAGAGAGAGAGAGATTTTTTTAAAAAGAATGTATATAGAGATTTTATTTATTTATAAAAAGAGAATGTATATACACAGGAGAGAATTTTCAAAAAATCCCAACAGTTAAGATCGATACAAACAAAAAAAAAATCACTCTGGATTAGACAGATTAATTTCCTTCTTCGAAATATTTTTGAGAGAGATTAGAGGTGAGTGGCAGCCCACTCCAGTGTGCAGGAAGAGGCTGAAGCTTGTGTGTGTGTGTCAACTCCTGGTGCTTAGTCAGTGCCAGCACCAGGCCTCAGGCTTCACTAGAATAACCAACACACACAAATATAAATAGATATACATACCTACACACACATACAAATATAGATAGAAATATATGTGCACATACACACACATATATATACACACACACAAATATAAAGATATACATACCTATACAAACAGATAGAAATATATATTATATATACACACCTACATACACACACACAAATAGACATACATACCTACACAAAGGTAGAAATTATATATACTTACATATATACAGATATACATACCTACACAAAGGTAGAAATTATATATACTTACATATATAGATATACATACCTACACAAAGGTAGAAATTATATATACTTACATATATACACACACACAAATAGATATACATACCTATACACACACACAAATAGATAGAAATATTTATATACACACCTACATATATACATAGATATATACACATACAATATATAAATATATATATATTATATAGAGTATGTGTATATATCTATATTTTTGTATATATATATTGTATGTATGTATATATATTATATATACACACACATACACACAAAAACGCAAATATACATACACACAAATCTATACACACATTTGTATATATATGTACAAGATATAAATATGCATACACATACATATATATAAAAAAATATTTATAGATAAGATTATTAACGAGCAGACAATATAATTCAACCCAAAGAGAGGGAATCAAATGCCCAGCTTCTTGTGTGTGTCTATTAAATAAAGAGATGGGAGTGGGGGGGTGTGGAGAGGCACCAGGAATGTGTATTGAGGGAGAGAGCCTGTGTGTGTGTGTGTGTGTGTGTTGGATGGAGGGAGGGAGTGGAGACTCTCTCGCTTCCCCAAGGGGGGGGATTCTGAGTGAGTGAGTGAGTGTGTGTCTCCAGCTCCCCTCCCCACCCATCCTCACACAGACAGACAGACACACTCACAGAGTGAGAGTGAGTGAGTGAGTGAGTTAAAATGGCGGCCCGGCGCCGGCCTCCCTCGGCCCCAGACTGCGGCTGGGAACCAGCGGCCATTTCCCCTCCTCCTTCCTCCTCCTCTCCCCTCGGTCTCTTTCCTCTCAATACCCATGGAATCAGCCGGGTAAAAGACTGTCGTATATAAAGTGAGGAGTAAGCCGCGGCCCTTTCCTCCCTCCCCCGAGCTTCAGACTGAATAAAATGGTGGACCGGGAGGAGGTCATTTTACTTCATTCCACCAAATGTCTTTTTTTTTCTCCCTCACGCAGCTTCCAACCGCCCGCTTCCCGAAGGGCGGAGATTGGGGGAACGGGAACGTGTATTTTTTTCTCCCAAAAGGGGAGCGGCCGAGGGTTTAAATGAGGAGATTGGGAAGCGTTATTTTTTTCTCACCTGAACGCCGTCCGCCATCTTCCCGCCTCAGTGCCCGGATGGCGGCCCTCAGCGCTGGGCTATAAGAGCCCGGGGGGGGCGGGGGGTGGAGGTGGGGGAGGGGCGGGCAGAGCGACCTCCCGCACCGCCGCCGCCCTGCCGGCCCGGAGTGGCGGCGCAGCTGCACGCCAACGCGCTTGCGCTCCCCCCGCGGAATTGCAAAGGGCGGGGAAGAGAGCTGGCCCGCGGCCGCCGCCCTGTCGGCCGGGAGGAGAAGTAGCAGCCCCACATACCCACAATAACACGCATGCGCGCACTTGACGGCAATGGGTGCTGCTGCCGCCGCCCTGCTGGCCGGGAGGAAGAGCAGCAGCAGCAGCACATGCACGCATGCGCACCTCCTGCTGGCCGGGAGGAGCATCAGCAGCACACACACAGCACAGTTCCTCAGGGCAGTGCCCCAGACCCAGCCATCTTCAACTGCTTCATCAATGACCTTCCCTCCATCATACGGTCAGAAGTGGGGATGCTCACTGATGATTGCAGTGTGTTCAGCTCCATTCGCAACTCCTCAGATAATGAAGCAGTCAATTGCAGCAAGACCTGGACGACGTTCAGGCTCGGGCTGATAAGTGGCAAGGAACGTTCGCGCCACCCAAGTACCAGGCAATGACCATCTCCAACAAGCGAGGATCTAACCACCGCCCCTTGACATTCAACGGCATTACCATCGCCGAATCCCCCACCATCATCATCCTGGGGGTCACCACTGACCAGAAACATAACTGGACCAACCACATAAATACTGTGGCTACAAGAGCAGGTTCAGAGGCTGGGTATTCTGCGGCGAGTGTCTCACCTCCTGACTCCCCAAAGCCTCTCCACCATCTACAAGGCACAAGTCAGGAGTGTGATGGAACACTCTCCACTTGCCTGGATGAGTTGCAGCTCCAACAACACTCGAGAAACTCGACACCATCCAGGACAAAGCAGCCCGCTTGATTGGCACCCCATCCACCACCTTAAACATTCACTCCCTCCACCACCGGCGCACCGTGGCTGCAGTGTGTACCATCTACAAGATGCACTGCAGCAACTCGCCAAGGCTTCTTCGGCAGCACCTCCCAAACCCGCGACCTCTTCCACCTAGAAGGACAAGGGCAGCAGGCGCATGGGAACACCACCACCTCCAAGTTCCCCTCCAAGTCACACACCATCCTAACTTGGAAATATATCAGCCATTCCTTCATCATCGCTGGGTCAAAATCCTGGAACTCCCTCCCTAACTGCACTGTGGGAGCACCTTCACCACACGGACTGCAGCGGTTCAAGAAGGCGGCTCACCACCACCTTCTCAAGGAGTGACGAGGGATGGGCTAACCAAGAAAAAACAGTGCTACCAGTGCAATGTTTTCAGGGATCCTTGGAAATGTGTTGTTAATCTTTTCAGGGCATGTGTTAAGATTTGCAGCGGACCCCTGAGGGGGTCCCTCGCACAGAGAAGTTTGAAAGGCCGCCATCACGGGTGGGCTTGATGCTGAATAGTTGACACATTAACATATATGACATCACAAACATTCGACACATCACAGTGCACACACACACACACACACACGATTCAAAAACTTCGCAACATTTCATGAAAAAAGATTGTTGGCAAAGAGTATCAGCCCCTCCTCCTCCTCTTCCCCCCCAAAAAAAGCCCATGTTAATGAGCACATCTTGGAGACTGACCGCCCAGTTCCGTGGTTGGAACACTCATCCGGGGTCTGGGGGCTACTACAGCGCAAAAGGGGTGTTCGCCTGTAGTGAGTTCTCAGGTCATTCCCCCACTGAATGAGGCCGTTAGAGACGCAGTAGGAATCCCAGAGAGATTGTAGCACGGAACCTGGTACAAGAAGATCTGGCCCCCCCTTGGGCTCTGCAAGCAATCTTTCATCTCTGGTGCCTCAAGTATTCTCACAAGTAAGCCAATTCAGTTCCGACTGAAAAGAGCACGTTACGAAGGTACAAGGCGATTCTAATCTGAGATTCATCAAAGTTCAGGCAGTGTTGTGCTTCTTGAAAACGAAAGGGAAATGCTGAAAATATTGTCAGCTCTTCCTGGAAGAGGAAAAGAGAAGGAGGGGGATACGGAGAGCAAGGTGAGGATAACGGCTGGAAAGAAAAAGGAACCTCGATATAAGCTTCCGAGTGATGATGAAGATGAAGAGCAAGAGGAAAATTGGCAGATTGAGACTCCTGTCGAGGATAAGAAGGGAAGCAGTCAGAAGCAGCGGGAGGTAAGGTCAGAAAACGAGGAGAACAAGAATCGGCGACAAGAGGAGGATCGGAAATGGCAGAAGTTGAAAGAAAGAAATAGACAGGAGGATGAGGAGGACGAAGAAGAAGTGTGTAGCATTGACAACAATGAAGAGGAGGCGACAAAGGAAGAGGTGGAGGGACGAGGAGAAGTGGGCCAATTAGAAAGTGAAGTGGAGGAGGAGAAGGATGAAGATGTCCATGAACTTGAATCACAGCCAGGGGAAGGGGAGGATAAAGAGACAAGGGAGGAGAGGGCAAAAGAGGAGGAAGAGAGGAAGGAAAAGGAGCAGGAAGAAGTGAGAAAGAATATGGATGAGGAAGAGATAAGGAAAATAGAAGAGGAGGAAGAGAGGAAGAAAAAGGATGAAGAAGAGAGAAAGAAAATGGAAGAGGAAGAGATGAGGAAAATAGAAGAGGAGGAAGAGAAAAAGGAAAAGGAGAAAGAGAGAAAGACAATGGTAGAGGAAGAGAGGAAGAAAATAGAAGAGGAGAGAGAGAAAAAGAGAAAGGAGGGGGAAGAGGGAAAGATAATGACAGAGGAAGAGAGGAAGAAAATAGAAGAGGAGAGAGAGAAAAAGAGAAAGGAGGGGGAAGGGAGAAAGACAATGACAGAGGAAGAGAGGAAGAAAATAGAAGAGGAGAGAGAGAGAAAGAGAAAGGAGGGGGAAGAGAGAAAGACAATGACAGAGGAAGAGAGGAAGAAAACAGAAAAGGAGGAAGAGAGAAAGAGAAAGGAGGGGGAAGAGGGAAAGATAATGACAGAGGAAGAGAGGAAGAAAATAGAAGAGGAGAGAGAGAGAAAGAGAAAGGAGGGGAAAGAGGGAAAGACAATGACAGAAGAAGAGAGGAAGGGAATAGAAGAGGAGAGAGAGAGAAAGAGAAAGGAGGGGAAAGAGGGAAAGACAATGACAGAGGAAGAGAGGAAGAAAATAGAGGAAGAGAGAGAAAGAAAGAGAAAGGAGGGGAAAGAGGGAAAGACAATGACAGAGGAAGAGAGGAAGAAAATAGAGGAAGAGAGAGAGAGAAAGAGAAAGGAGGAGAAAGAGGGAAAGACAATGACAGAGGAAGAGAGGAAGAGAATAGAAGAGGAGAGAGAGAGAAAGAGAAAGGAGGGGGAAGAGGGAAAGACAATGACAGAGGAAGAGAGGAAGAAAATAGAGGAAGAGAGAGAGAGAAAAAAGGAGGGGAAAGAGGGAAAGACAATGACAGAGGAAGAGAGGAAGAGAATAGAAGAGGAGAGAGAGAGAAAGAGAAAGGAGGGGAAAGAGGGAAAGATAATGACAGAGGAAGAGAGGAAGAGAATAGAAGAGGAGAGAGAGAGAAAGAGAAAGGAGGGGAAAGAGGGAAAGATAATGACAGAGGAAGAGAGGAAGAAAATAGAAGAGGGGAGAGAGAGAAAGAGAAAGGAGGGGAAAGAGAGAAAGACAATGACAGAGGAAGAGAGGAAGAAAATAGAGGAGGAGGAAGAGAGAAAGAGAAAGGAGGGGGAAGAGGGAAAGACAATGACAGAGGAAGAGAGGAAGAAAATAGAGGAAGAGAGAAAGAGAAAGGAGGGGAAAGAGAGAAAGACAATGACAGAGGAAGAGAGGAAGAGAATAGAAGAGGAGAGAGAGAGAAAGAGAAAGGAGGGGGAAGAGGGAAAGACAATGACAGAGGAAGAGAGGAAGAAAATAGAGGAGGAGGAAGAGAGAAAGAGAAAGGAGGGGGAAGAGGGAAAGACAATGACAGAGGAAGAGAGGAAGAAAATAGAGGAGGAGGAAGAGAGAAAGAGAAAGGAGGGGGAAGAGGGAAAGACAATGACAGAGGAAGAGAGGAAGAAAATAGAAGAGGAGAGAGAGAGAAAGAGAAAGGAGGGGAAAGAGGGAAAGACAATGACTGAGGAAGAGAGGAAGAAAATAGAAGAGGAGAGAGAGAGAAAGAGAAAGGAGGGGAAAGAGGGAAAGACAATGACTGAGGAAGAGAGGAAGAAAATAGAGGAGGAGGAAGAGAGAAAGAGAAAGGAGGGGAAAGAGAGAAAGACAATGACAGAGGAAGAGAGGAAGAAAATAGAGGAAGAGAGAGAGAGAAAGAAAAAGGAGGGGAAAGAGAGAAAGACAATGACAGAGGAAGAGAGGAAGGGAATAGAAGAGGAGAGAGAGAGAAAGAGAAAGGAGGGGGAAGAGGGAAAGACAATGAAAAAGGAAGAGAGGAAGAAAATAGAAGAGGAGAGAGAGAGAAAGAGAAAGGAGGGGGAAGAGGGAAAGACAATGACAGAGGAAGAGAGGAAGAAAATAGAGGAGGAGGAAGAGAGAAAGAGAAAGGAGGGGGAAGAGGGAAAGACAATGACAGAGGAAGAGAGGAAGAAAATAGAAGAGGAGAGAGAGAGAAAGAGAAAGGAGGGGAAAGAGGGAAAGACAATGACTGAGGAAGAGAGGAAGAAAATAGAAGAGGAGAGAGAGAGAAAGAGAAAGGAGGGGAAAGAGGGAAAGACAATGACTGAGGAAGAGAGGAAGAAAATAGAGGAGGAGGAAGAGAGAAAGAGAAAGGAGGAGGAAGAGAGAAAGAGAAAGGAGGGGAAAGAGGGAAAGACAATGACTGAGGAAGAGAGGAAGAAAATAGAGGAGGAGGAAGAGAGAAAGAGAAAGGAGGGGAAAGGGAGAAAGACAATGACAGAGGAAGAGAGGAAGAAAATAGAAGAGGAGGAAGAGAGAAAGAGAAAGGAGGGGGAAGAGAGAAAGACAATGACAGAGGAAGAGAGGAAGAAAATAGAAGAGGGGAGAGAGAGAAAGAGAAAGGAGGGGGAAGAGAGAAAGACAATGACAGAGGAAGAGAGGAAGAGAATAGAAGAGGAAAGAGAGAGAGAGAGAAAGAGAAAGGAGGGGGAAGAGAGAAAGACAATGACAGAGGAAGAGAGGAAGAGAATAGAAGAGGAGCGAGAGAGAGAGAGAAAGAGAAAGGAAGGGGAAGAGAGAAAGACAATGACAGAGGAAGAGAGGAAGAGAATAGAAGAGGAGAGAGAGAGAAAGAGAAAGGAGGGGAAAGAGAGAAAGACAATGACTGAGGAAGAGAGGAAGAAAATAGAGGAGGAGAGAGAGAGAAAGAGAAAGGAGGGTGAAGAGGGAAAGACAATGACTGAGGAAGAGAGGAAGAGAATAGAAGAGGAGAGAGAGAGAAAGAGAAAAGAGGGAAAGACAATGACAGAGGAAGAGAGGAAGAAAATAGAGGAGGAGGAAGAGAGAAAGAGAAAGGCGGGGAAAGAGAGAAAGACAATGACAGAGGAAGAGAGGAAGAGAATAGATGAGGAGAGAGAGAGAAAGAGAAAGGAGGGGGAAGAGAGAAAGACAATGACAAAGGAAGAGAGGAAGAAAATAGAAGAGGAGGAAGAGAGAAAGAGAAAGGAGGAGGAAGAGAGAAAGACAATGACAGAGGAAGAGAGGAAGAGAATAGAAGAGGAAAGAGAGAGAAAGAGAAAGGAGGGGAAAGAGGGAAAGACAATGACAGACAAAGAGAGTAGGGGAATAGAAGAGGAGGAAGAGAGAAAGAGAAAGGAGGAGGAAGAGAGAAAGACAATGACAGAGGAAGAGAGGAAGAGAATAGAAGAGGAGAGAGAGAGAAAGAGAAAGGAGGGGGAAGAGAGAAAGACAATGACAGAGGAAGAGAGGAAGAGAATAGAAGAGGAGAGAGAGAGAAAGAGAAAGGAGGGGGAAGAGAGAAAGACAATGACAGAGGAAGAGAGGAAGAAAATAGAAGAGGAGAGAGAGAGAAAGAGAAAGGAGGGGGAAGAGAGAAAGACAATGACAGACGAAGAGAGTAAGAGAATAGAAGAGGAGAGCGAGAGAAAGAGAAAGGAGGGGGCAGAGAGAAAGACAATGACAGAGGAAGAGAGTAGGGGAATAGAAGAGGAGGAAGAGAGAAAGAGAAAGGAGGGAGAAGAGGGAAAGACAATGACAGAGGAAGAGAGGAAGAGAATAGAAGAGGAGAGAGAGAGAAAGAGAAAGGAGGGGAAACAGAGAAAGACAATGACAGAGGAAGAGAGGAAGAGAATAGAAGAGGAGAGAGAGAGAAAGAGAAAGGAGGGGGAAGAGAGAAAGACAATGACAGAGGAAGAGAGGAAGAAAATAGAAGAGGAAGAGAGAAAGAGAAAGGAGGGGGTAGAGGGAAAGACAATGACAGAGGAAGAGAGGAAGAAAATAGAAGAGGGGAGAGACAGAAAGAGAAAGGAGGGGGAAGAGAGAAAGACAATGACAGAGGAAGAGAAGAGGAGAATAGAAGAGGAGAGAAGGAGAAAGAAAAAGAAGGAGGGGGAAGAGAGAAAGACAATGATAGAGGAGGAGATGAGGAAAATAGAAGAGGAGAGAGAGAGAAAGAGAAAGAAGGAGGGGGAAGAGAGAAAGACAATGATAGAGGAAGAGATGAGGAAAATAGAAGAGGAGAGAGAGAGAAAGAGAAAGAAGGAGGGGGAAGAGAGAAAGACAATGATAGAGGAAGAGATGAGGAAAATAGAAGAGGAGAGAGAGAGAAAGAGAAAGAAGGAGGGGGAAGAGAGAAAGACAATGATAGAGGAAGAGAGGAATAAAACAGAAGAGGAGGAAGAGAGAAAGAGAAAGGAGGAGGGGGAAGAGAGAAAGACAATGACAGAGGAAGGGAAGAAGAAAAGTGATGAAGGTAGTAATACAATGGAGGAAGAAAGGAAGGAAATGGAAGAGGAAGAAGAGGGAAAGGAAATAGAAGAGGGAGAGGAAGCGGAGGGTGGAGACGGTGAAGTGTGTGAAATAGTATATGTGGAGGATGAGGATGAGGAGGATGATGAGGAGGATGATGAGGAGGAGGATGAGGAGGATGAGGAGGAGGATGAGGAGGAAGGAGATGTACATGAACTTCAATATGTGGAGGAGGCAGTGAACAAAGAAAAAGAGAAAATGGAAGAGGAAGAAAGAATGAAATTGGCAGGGAAAGGGAGAAAGAACTTGGAAGAGCAGGAGAGAAAGAAATTGGGGGAGGAAGAGAGAAAGAAATTGGGAAAGGAGGAGAGAAAGAAATTGGGAAAGGAGGAGAGAAAGAAATTGGAAGAGAAGGAGGGAAAGAAATTGGAAGAGGAAGAGAGAAAGAACTTAGGAGAGGAGAGAAAGAAATTGGAAGAGGAAGAGAGAAAGAACTTAGGAGAGGAGAGAAAGAAATTGGAAGAGGAAGAGAGAAAGAACATGGAAGAGAAGGAGAGAAAGAACTTGGAAGAGCAGGAGAGAAAGAAATTGGAGGAGGAAGAGAGAAGGAACATGGAAGAGAAGGAGGGAAAGAACTTGGAAGAGCAGGAGAGAAAGAAATTGGAGGAGGAAGAGAGAAGGAACATGGAAGAGAAGGAGGGAAAGAACTTGGAAGAGCAGGAGAGAAAGAAATTGGAGGAGAAAGAGAGAAAGAAGTTGGGAGAGGAGGAGAGAAAGAAATTGGAGGAGGACGAGAGAAAGGAAGAAGAATTGCGGAAGATAAAAGAGGCGGAAGACAGGAAGCATAAGGTGGAGGAAGAGTTGGAAAGTAAAGTGGAACAAAAGTTGAAATATAAGCTGGAGAATGAAATAATACGTAGGTTGGAGGAGGAATTTATGAAGCATAAGGTTGAGGAACAAATTAAGCGCAACTTGGAGGAGGAGGTGAAGTGTGAGATGGAGGCAGAGAAGCGTAAGATGACAAAAGAGATGA
Organism: Squalus acanthias; assembly: GCA_030390025.1. Lineage (NCBI taxonomy): Eukaryota > Metazoa > Chordata > Chondrichthyes > Squaliformes > Squalidae > Squalus > Squalus acanthias. The sequence goes on from JASTWF010000085.1 coordinate 851,619, forward strand.
AAGAGAAGATAGAGGAAGAGATAAAGAATAGAATGGATGAAGAAGTGAAGCGTCGGTTGGAGGAGGAAGAGATGAAGTTTAAAATGCAGGAAGAGTTGAAGCGCAAAATAGAGAGAGAGATTAAGCGTAAGGTAGACCACGAGAAGCGTAGGATAGAGGAGGAGATGAAGAACAAGATAGAGAGAGAGATGAAATATAAGATGAAAGAAGAAATGAAGAAGAAAATGATGATGGAAGAAGAGAGGCTGTATAAGAAGGTAATAGAAAGAACTTATAAGGATAAGGAAGAGAGGAAGAGAAAGAAAGAGGAAGAGGAGAAGAAAAAGGAGGAAGCGAAGAAGAGAAAGGAGGAGGAGGAGGTGAGATATAAGATAGAAGAAGACATAAAGAGAAAGATAGAAGAAGATGTAAAAAGAATAGTGGAAGAGAGCCTGAAGAGAAACATGGAAGAAGAGAGGGTGCGTAATATGGCGCAAGAGAAAGGCACAGCGCAAGAAATGATCAAGAAGGAACATGAACAGAAGAAAATGGATGAGGAGAAGAACAAAGAAGACATAGGAAAGGTGGACGGCGTAGACAGGGTGGTGAGTTTGGTGTGGAATGTGGTGGATCAGATAGTAGACAGATTCATGGAGAGGCTGGTGGAAAAGGAGAACCAGAAAGCATCTGAGAAGGACCGGACGGTGGAGGACATAGGCCAGGTGGTGCAGAATATGGTACAAAAAGTGGACCAAATAACAGAGGCAGTGGTGAAAGTGGATGACGTGGTGAAGAATATGATCCACAAAATGGACCATCTGCCGGATAAGCCTAAGGTGGAGCCCAAAGAAAATCAGTCGGACGCTGAGCAATTGGGTGTGCCAGGCTTTGCTTTCCCAAGTTATCTTGTCCCAGATTTCCCATCAAGGTCCCGCATGCATGTGACTTCCCAGCCAAGTTCTCGCATGGCCGGGACCACCACACCGACACTTTCTCTGCCACTTTTAGGAAGTACGAACCCTTGTTTGCCGAGCACTTCAATGTTAACTTACAAACAGAAAGCAACGTGCCCGTACCAAGACACTAAAGGCTTTCACGAGTGTCTCGCCATCCGGGAGAACAAGGAACACCCTCTGGCAAGGAATGAGTTGGAAGCGTTTTACGATCTCTTCAAGCTGTTTTCGGAACCTCCTGTGCACAACGTGATTGACGTCCACAACTTGTGCTTGGGGTTGCGAGCGGTGGAGATTGAATTGACCGAGGTGAAGCTTCACGAGCTCTTGAAAGTCCTGGACGTCGACGGGGACGGGCAGGTGTGCTTCGAAGACTTTTTGGACTTTGTGACCAACACCAGCTTGTTTTTCTGCTACTTTGCTCAGCTGCCCGACAGCTGCGACTGCTCGACGTCGCAGAAGGGTCTGCTCAACAACTCAGTGTTTTACAAAATACTGGCAGAGATCTTACACCTCGGGGAGCTTTCGGTCGAGTCGACCAGGAACATCGTCAAGTACTATTACATCAAGAAGAAGGGGGCCAGCATCAAGGATCAGAAGGAGAAGAAAGCGAGCGGTGACATACTGGCACCCAGTTTCATGGGAATAAATCTCCACCGGCTGGTCCATTACATAGACGTCCTGGAACCAGACGAGAACTACGTGGAGTGCCCTCTCACCCAGGAACAGGTTGACGCCTTCCGGGAGTTTTATGAGTTCTTTGACCGAAATAACCAAGACCACATCGATAACTTCTCCCTGCTGAGGATGATGAACTCACTGTCTATCTACATCAGGAACCAGTTAGTCCCAATCCCCTTGCAGTTTATGGCAATCAACGAAGGCAGAGAGGTGACCTTCCTTGATTTCTTGGGCATTATGAGCGACACGGGCACATTCGGTCAGTTTCTCACCCAAGAGCAGGACGCCAACTGCCAGCCTTCGAGGGCGCCAGAGATGTTCACCACAGAGGCGCTGCTCTTTGATGCGATTGCGAAGAGTATACAGCGACTCTCACTTAACTCCAGGGCAGGAGGGAACATCATGAACTACTACCATCAGAAGTTCAAGGACTCAATGTTCCAGTACTGTGACCCAACAAGGGCATCCGAGGCAGATGGCGATACCCAAGCCTACAAGACCCCCAGCACCACACTGAGTCAGGCATCGAGCTGGACCTCTGGACCCCACGGCAGCAAGACTGGCTCAAGGAACGATTCCAAAATGACCGACCACCCTTCAATGACGGACCTCCCTTCAACGCTCAAGAGCCGGCGGAGGCAGCTGAAAGAAAGGAGGGCAGAGGCCTACGAGAAACGCTTCCAAAACGCACTCCACAACCCCAACTTCAACGCGATCTTCAACGAGTACTCGTGGACCTGGAAGATGGAGGAGGCCGAACGCAACAAAAGACTGGAACAGATAAAGAAGAGGAAGAACAGGAGCTCTACGGTTAAGTGAGTGGTTTGGTGGCGGGATGTCTTCCTTAACCAGCGACACTCGCGCTGTGACTGAGAGCTTTTGTCCTGGTTACCTGTGGGTTTGGGCCAGTATATAATAAACAGCTACAATGGACGTGCAGTGAACGAGCATCAGAAGGATTCTATTTTATTACTTTGTCTTAACACTCACCTATTTTTATATTACACAGGATTCACAGCGCAGAAACAGGCCATTCGGCCCAACCAGTCCATGCCAGCATTTAGGCTCCACTCGAGCCTCCTCTAACTCTACCAGCGTAACCCTCTATTCCCTTCCCCCTCATAAGATCATAAGAAGTAGGAGCAGGAGTCGGCCATATGACCCCTCGGGCCTGCTCCGCCATTCAATAGGATCATGGCTGATCCGAACCTAGACTCACGTCCACTTCCCTGCCCGCTCCCCATAACCCTTCATTCCCTTATCAGCGAGGAAACTGTCTATCTCCGTTTTAAATTTATTTAATGTCGCAGCTTCCACAGCTCTCTGAGCTAGCAAATTCCATAGATTTACTACCCTCTGAGTGAAGAAGTTTCTCCTCATCTCAGTTTTGAAACGGCAGCCCCTTATTCTAAGATTATGCCCCCTAGTTCTAGTCTCACCCATCAGTGGAAACATCCTCCCCGCCTCCACCCAATCAAGCCCCCTCACAATCTTATGGCCCGAAAATTAGACCTAATACGCGAGAGTACGCACTGTGTACTCTCGCGTATTAGATCCCGAATTGCGGGTTTCCTGCATGCACTGCGCATGCGCGGGAAACCGGCACTTCGTGTACGGCAAAGGGGGCGGTTCCTAAGTGAACCGTGTGCGCGCTACAGGCTGCACACACGCAGTGCACTTAGTTTTTTTTTCAGCTATGAACGCGCAGGTAAGTGGTGAAGATTTTACACAAAGAAAGCAGGCGTAGGACCCCCTTTTAACAAGGTAAGTAGTTAATTAAGTGTTATTTTAAATTTTTTTCAACAGGTTTATCTTTTTTAGAGACTTTAAAGAAAGGTAAGTTTATTTTTATAACTTTTAAAAAGATTTTCAATTTTTTCAAAAATGTAATTTTTTGTTTAAAGTGGTTAATTTATTTAACTATAGTTATTTTATTAATGTGATGGCTTTTTTTTAAATTTAATTGAGGTTTAGCTGTTCTTTTGGGGGCTTGTAGTATTCATAGTCGGGAAAAGGTATTGGGGAAATTGATGGGACTGAAGGCTGAAAAATCCCCGGGGCCTGATGGTCTGCATCCCAGAGTACTTAAGGAGGTGGCCTTGGAAATAGTGGATGCATTGACGATCATTTTCCAACATTCCTTAGACTCTGGATCAGTTCCGATGGAGTGGAGGGTGGCCAATGTAACCCCTCTTTTTAAAAAAGGAGGGAGGGAGAAAGCAGGGAATTATAGACCGGTCAGCCTGACATCGGTCGTGGGTAAAATGATGGAAGCAATTATTAAAGATGTCATAACAGACCATTTGGAAAGTGGCGACATGATAGGTCCAAGTCAGCATGGATTTGTGAAAGGGAAATCATGCTTGACAAATCTTCTGGAATTTTTTGAGGATGTTTCCAATAGGGTGGACAGGGGGGAACCAGTAGATGTGGTGTATTTGGACTTTCAGAAGGCCTTCGACAAGGTCCCACACAAGAGATTGGTGAGCAAAGTTAAAGCACATGGGATTGGGGGTAATGTGTTGACGTGGATTGAGAACTGGTTGGCAGACAGGAAACAAAGAGTAGGAGTAAATGGGTACTTTTCAGAATGGCAGGCAGTGACCAGCGGGGTACCGCAGGGTTCGGTGCTGGGACCCCAGCTGTTTACATTATATATTAATGATTTGGACGAAGGGATTAAATGTAATATCTCCAAATTTGCGGATGACACTAAATTGGGAGGCAGTGTGAACAATGAGGAGGATGCTAGGAGGCTACAGTGTGACTTGGACAGGTTGGGTGAATGGGCAAATGTATGGCAGATGAAGTACAATGTGGATAAATGTGAGGTTATCCACTTTGGTGGTAAAAATAGAGAGGCGGACTATTACCTGAATGGTGGCAAATTAGGGAAAGGGGAGGTGCAACGAGACCTGGGCATCATGGTACATCAGTCACTGAAGGTGGGAATGCAAGTGCAGCAGGCAGTCAAGAAAGCAAACGGAATGATGGCCTTCATAGTAAGGGGATTTGAGTACAGGAGTAGGGAGGTGATGCTGCAGTTGTACAGGGCCTTGGTGAGGCCACACCTGGAGTATTGTGCGCAGTTTTGGTCTCCTAACTTAAGGAAGGACATTCTTGCTATTGAGGGAGTGCAACGAAGGTTCACTAGATTGATTCCTGGGATGGCCGGACTGACATATCAAGAAAGATTGGGTCAACTGAACTTGTATCCTCTGGAGTTCAGAAGAATGAGGGGGGATCTTATAGAGACATTTAAAATCCTGACTGGTTTAGACAAATTAGATGCGGGCAGAATGTTCCCAATGTTAGGGAAAACTAGAACCAGGGGTCACAGTCTAAGGATTAAGGGGAAGCCATTTAAGACTGAGCTGAGGAGGAACTTCTTCACCCAGAGAGTGGTGAATCTATGGAATTCTCTTCCACAGAAGGTTGTTGAGGCCAGTTCGCTAAATATATTCAAAAGGGAGTTAGATATAACACTCACAACTAGGGGGATCAAGGGGTATGGCGAGAAAGCAGGAATGGGGTACTGAGGTAGCATGTTCAGCCATGAACGCATTGAATGGTGGTGCAGGCTCGAAGGACCGAATGGTCTACTCCTGTACCTATTTTCTATGTCTATGTTTCTATAGCTTTGACAGCCCTTGCTGTCAAAACTATGAATGAAAGATGGTGCGCTGCCATTGGCTCTAACTGAATCACGTGATCCCAGAGCTCGCACGAACTAATTGCGCCTCTGGGACATGCAAGCACTGCACGGTTGCAACAGGGAGAGGCACTGAAACTAAAGTTCGTGTGGGCCCGAAACAAAAAGGTAGGCGCGGAGTGCGATATCGCGGGGAATCCTTACCCCCACGGGAACCATCGATGTTTAATTTCTGGGCCGATATGTTTCGATAAGATCGCCTCTCATTCTTCTGAATTCCGATGAGTAGAGGCCCAACCTACTCAACCTTTCCTCATAAGTCAACCCCCTCATCTCCGGAATCAACAACTCATCTGCTTGTCCAGCCTCCCCATAAATGCAGCTGTGCCATTCGCCTCAACCACTCCCTGCAGATGTTTCTCATCTACATGTGGCCCCTTGGCGACATCATCCCAAAACACAGCGTCAGTTTCCACATGTACGCTGATGACACCCAGCTCTACCTCACTACCTCTTCTCTCGACCCCTCCACGGTCTCTAAATTGTCAGACTGCTTGTCCGTTCTAGATGAGCAAAAATTTTCTCCAATTAAATATTGGGAAGACCGAAGCCATTGTTTTTGGTCCCCGCCACAAACTCTGTTCCCGAGCCACTGACTCCATCCCTCTCCCTAACATCTGTCTGAGGCTGAACCACACTGTTCGCAACCTTGGTGTCATATTTGACCCTGAAATGAGCTTCCGACCACATATCCGCAGCATAACAAAGACCGCCTACTTCCACCTCCGTAACATCGCCCGTCTCCACCCCTGCCTCAGCTCATCCGCTGCTGAAACCCTCATCCATGCCTTTATTACCTCTAGACTTGACTATTCCAACGCACTCCTGGCTGGCCTCCCACATTCCACCCTACGCAAACTTGAGGTCATCTAAAACTCGACTGCCCCGTGTCCTAACTCGCACCAAGTCCCGTTCGCCCATCACCCCTGTGCTCGCTGACCTACACTGGCTCCCGGTTAAGCAGCACCTCGATTTCAAAATTCTCATCCTTGTTTTCAAATCCCTCCGTGGCCTCCTCGCCCCTCCCTATCTCTGTAATCTCCTTCAGCCCCACAACCCCCCGAGATATCTGCTCCTCTAATTCTGCCCTCCTGAGCATCCCTGATTATAATCACTCCACCATTGGCGGCCGTGCCTCCTGTTGCCTGGGCCCTAAGCTCTGGAATTCCCTGCCTAAACCTCTCCGCCTGTCTTTCCTCCTTTAAGACGCTCCTTAAAACCGACCTCTTTGACCCAGCTTTTGGTCACCTGCCCTAATTTATCCTTATGTGGCTCGGTGTCAAATTTTTTGTCTTATAACACTCCTGTGAAGCGCCTTGGGACGTTTTACTACGTTAAAGGTGCTATATAAATACAAGTTGCTGTTGTTGTGGTAGCGAGTTCCACATTCTCCCCACTCTCTGGGTAAAGAAGTTTCTCCTGAATTCCCGATTGGTTTCTTGAAACTCCCAAGAATTTTTTGTCTTCCTGACAACTGAATTTTAACGTCAGGTTATGAAGCTCCACTCCCACTCCGACCTCGGCCTCCGACACTGTTCCAATGAAGCTTAACAGAAGCTCAAGGAACAGCACCTCATCTTTACAGCCTTCCACACTCCACACATGCCCTTGCCCTATTCTAATCCATATAACATCAAAAAGTCTGAACACCTGCGAGCATTCTCTCTCAACTTTTCCCATTAGAAATTTCCGTGTCCAGCTTTGTACCTTGTGTCAGGTATGGTGCTTCAGCACCACCACTGGTGGGAGACTGTAATTACAGCGTGACATGTTTATGCAGGGATTATAAATGTGGACATGGGTATTTATAATAGAAATAGATTATAAAGTAAGGACAGAGGAAGTATGATTCTAAAATGCAGACAGGATGGCTCTGTTTGTATGTCCATAATCCAGGCTGACATTCCCGATGCCAGTACAGACAAAGTGCTGCACTGTCGGAGGGGCAGTACTGAGGGAGCGCCACACTGTGGGAGGGGTGGTACTGAGGGAGCGCCACACTGTGGGAGGGGCGGTACTGAGGGAGCGCCACACTGTGGGAGGGGTGGTACTGAGGGAGCGCCACACTGTCAGAGGGGAGGTACTGAGGGAGCGCAGCACTGTCAGAGGTGCGGTACTGAGGGAGCGCTGCACTGTCGGAGGGGCGGTACTGAGGGAGCGCCGCACTGTCGGAGGGGCGGTACTGAGGGTGCGCCGCACTGTCGGAGGGGCGGTACTGAGGGAGCGCCGCACTGTCGGAGGGGCAGTACTGAGGGAGAGCCGCACTGTCGGAGGGGCAGTACTGAGGGAGCGCCGCACTGTCGGAGGGGCGGTACTGAGGGAGCGCCGCACTGTCGGAGGGGCAGTACTGAGGGAGCACCGCACTGTCGGAGGGGCAGTACTGAGGGAGCGCCACACTGTGGGAGGGGTGGTACTGAGGGAGCGCCACACTGTGGGAGGGGCGGTACTGAGGGAGCGCCACACTGTGGGAGGGGTGGTACTGAGGGAGCGCCACACTGTCAGAGGGGAGGTACTGAGGGAGCGCAGCACTGTCAGAGGTGCGGTACTGAGGGAGCGCTGCACTGTCGGAGGGGCGGTACTGAGGGAGCGCCGCACTGTCGGAGGGGCGGTACTGAGGGTGCGCCGCACTGTCGGAGGGGCGGTACTGAGGGAGCGCCGCACTGTCGGAGGGGCAGTACTGAGGGAGAGCCGCACTGTCGGAGGGGCAGTACTGAGGGAGCGCCGCACTGTCGGAGGGGCGGTACTGAGGGAGCGCCGCACTGTCGGAGGGGCAGTACTGAGGGAGAGCCGCACTGTCGGAGGGGCAGTACTGAGGGAGAGCCGCACTGTCGGAGGGGCAGTACTGAGGGAGCGCCGCACTGTCGGAGGGGCAGTACTGAGGGAGCACCGCACTGTCGGAGGGGCAGTGCTGAGGGAGCTCCGCACTGTCGGAGGGGCGGTACTGAGGGAGCGCCGCACTGTCGGAGGGGCGGTGCTGAGGGAGCTCCGCACTGTCGGAGGGGCGGTACTGAGGGAGCGCCACACTGTCGGAGGGGCGGTACTGAGGGAGCGCCGCACTGTCGGAGGGGCAGTGCTGAGAGCGCCACACTGTCGGAGGGGCAGTACTGAGGGAGCACCGCACTGTCAGATGGGCAGTACTGAGGGAGTGCTGCACTGTCGGAGGTGCAGTACTAAGGGAGCGCCGCACTGTCGGAGGGGCGGTACTGAGGGAGCGCCGCACTGTCGGAGGGGCGGTACTGAGGGAGCGCCGCACTGTCGGAGGGGCGGTACTGAGGGAGTGCTGCACTGTCGGAGGGGCGGTACTGAGGGAGCGCCGCACTGTCGGAGGGGCGGTACTGAGGGAGCGCCGCACTGTCGGAGGGGCGGTACTGAGGGAGCGCCGCACTGTCGGAGGGGCGGTGCTGAGGGTGCGCCGCACTGTCGGAGGGGCGGTACCAAGGGAGCGCCGCACTGTCGGAGATGCCGTCTTTCGGATGAGACATTAAACCGAGGCCCCGTCTGCTCTCTCGGGTGAATGTTAATGCTCCCACTATTGGAAGAAGAGCAGGGGGGAGTTCTCCCCGGTGTTCCGGGGCCAATATTTATCCCTCAACCAACATCGCTAAAAACAGATGATCTGGTCATTATCACGTTGCTGTTTGTGGGAGCTTGCTGTGCGCAAACTGGCTGCCTCGTTTCCTACATTACAGCAGTAACCACACTTCAAAAGTACTTAATTGGCTGTGAAGCGCTTTGGGACGACCTGAGATCGTGAATGGCTAATGTTCTTTCATTCTATTCTGCATCAATAGAATTGGTGTCCTTAAAGAGACAGGCTACTGAAAACACAGCTCCATTTTAGCAGCACAATAATACACGAGGGGTCACCGCAACTTTTATCGGCCCGGCAACAAACGGGCGCTGGCCAATCGGCCGCCCCCGACTTCCTTTCCCATCGACTCCGAAATGGGGCGCGGCGCAAATCGCTCCGTTTTCCGTCTGTTCGATGATACCAGCGATGAAGAGAGACTGGACAGGCTGGGGACAGGCTGGGGACAGGCTGGGGTTGTTCTCCTTAGAGCAGAGAAGGCTGAGGGGGGACCTGATTGAGGTGTACAAAATTATGAGGGGCATAGATAGAAAGGAACTTTTCCCCCTTAGTAGAGGGGTCAATAACCAGGGGGCATAGTTTCAAGGTAAGGGGCAGGAGGTTTCGAGGGGATTTGAGGAAAAACTTTTTCGCCCAGAGGGTGGTTGGAATCTGGAACTCACTGTCTGAAAGGGTGGTAGAGGCAGGAACCCTCACAACATTCAAGAAGCATTTAGATGAGCACTTGAAACGCCATAGCATACAAGGCTACGGACCAAGTGCTGGAAAATGGGATTAGAATAGACAGGGCTTGATGGCCGGTGCGGACACGATGGGCCGAAGGGCCTCTTTCTGTGCTGTATAACTCTATGGGCTGGATTCTGATACTGGGGCGGGTTGGGGTCGTGTTATCCACCCGCCTGCGATTGGATGTGGGAGATTGATGCAATTTTCACTTAATTGGGCAATTGAGTTCCAGCATGTGGGAACCCATGAACCAATTAGTGTTTTCAGTCTGAAAGTCGCCTCTGATGATGTCATCATTGCTGCTGCATTGAAGGTCTGCAAAGACTGCCTGGCCTTTGCTGTGAGAGGACCTGGATGCAGAGAGAGAGAGAGAGAGAGAGCTCCACCACTCCCAGATGCCCAGCCAGCCAGTCACTGATAGTCAGCTATCCAAATGTGCTCCCGCCAGGTTTCACAATTGTGGTTCAGAACAGGCGTGCTTCATGTAGATCAAGGGTTAAAATCACAAAGGCCTTTCAAAATGGCATTATAGAGCCAATTTAGTGCTTGTTAAGGGCCTTAACAGCCTATCCCGCCTCTTAAAGGCGGGACGAGCAGACACGATTTCATCAAAATTGCGTGGAGGCGGGATGGAGGCGGACTTGTGCCCGCCCGCCACTTTTCGCAATTTTAACCTCCCACACGCCTCCAAACCCGCCTCCACGGGTCAATGAAAATCCAGCCCGATGACTCTATGGGGGAAAAATTCAGTTGGTTGCACCTCCCGTTAGCGCCTTAAGAGGGCGCTAATGGGGCGCAAAGCAACTAGCGCCTGGGCGCAGCGATGTTTGCGCTGCTCGCGAACTTAACTAGACATTTTGCGGCGGCGCTAAACACTACCGCCACGATCTCCTGCGCCGGCAGATCGTGACGTCAGTCGAGTGCGCAACGCCCCGGTATCTCCCCGGAGCGGATATTGAGTGGCGCCCCCTGCCTTACCGCCTGACGCTAGCAACGACAGGTTGAGGGGAGCGTTCTGCAGGCATGAAGGGAAAGGGGGAGCGCTATTTAAAGGTGACCGCTTCCTGCCTTTTATTGTTGGTGCCATTTTTGAACTACGCATTCTGAGAGAGAGAGAGGGAGAGACTTCTGGAGAGATTCAACGTTGTGTGAAGGAGTTTTGGGTACTGAGTAGCACTTTGCAGGTTCATTTTGATTTGCCATTCCTTGTATCGATTTAGAAGAGACTGTGGGGGCTGCACTCTGAGCTCTTTGCCTGGTACTCTCCATTGTTCTTTTCAGCAGATTTGATGTGCAGGTCTCTCCAGGCCGAGATTCAAGGCTGCAATGAGCAGGATGTGGATGGAAAGTGAGATTAACCCTCCCCTTTAAGAACTGGCCCGTGCCATTGTGTGTGTGTTCCATTGCTGACTGACATCACATGAGCTTCGCCAGCGCTCTGAGGTAGCGCCTCGCTCCTCGGCCTTTGCGCCTTAAGAGAGGTGTGAAGTGCCTGATTTAGCGCTCCAATCACCTCCAGGGGCGATAAAAGTCAAGTTTGCAGTCGGTGGCGATAATTAGTGCCAGGCGCTAATCTTTGCGCCCGGCCGATAATTGCGCCCCAAATGGGGCGATACTGAATTTCTCCCCCTATGACTCGAAAATGGCCAACCTGCATCCCACTCCCCCCGCCAACACTCCTCACTCCTTCCGCGCTGCGTGTTATCCGGTCCGGTTGCCGTGCCAACTTACCACGAGTGACACCGCACCGACCGCTGCTGGCACCGACGAGTTGTGGGAGAGGGGGGTGAAGATTGTGCGGGGGGGCGGGGGTGGGGTGGGTTGGGGTGGTGGGGAGGGGGGCAAAGGGGGCGCGGGCGGGCAGGGAGGGAGAAAGGTGTGTGGTTGAATGGGGTGGTACAATGAATCACACACTTGTGACTTTGCACCCTGCTGCCCGGCAGATAATACATCACTGCCTGAGGTCACAAAACACACAAGGCATCACAGCACACACGGGTACCTGCTGAAAAGACCAATGGTGCAATGACGAAGTTTAGCAGCCAAGGATGTTGCCCCTTTCCCTTAGAAAGAATCAAAGCCAATCCGAAAGAGCCTCATGCTCGTAAGGACGGAGCTGAGACAGAGCTCTGACTGGGATGTCCACACTGGGCAGGATTGGACCTTGCAGTTACAATTAGCGGTGTTGTATGTTATGAGATAGCGCAAAAAGACCAATAATCTAAATGAAGTGACTCAGGCGTGGAGGCAGCACATCCAGACCAGTAACTGGGACGGAGACCTGTTTCCAAAACAGATATTCTACCACACTTGTTCCTGTGAGTAAACAGTAAGGGGGGGTGGGGGGTGGGTGGGAGGAACTCTGTCCGTGGAAAAGGGGAGAAAAGGAATAAGACTCAATTAGATTCCTTAAACGTACTGCACCGAAAAAGAGGCTTTTAAAAAAAAATAAAGCTATGGAGAAAGGCGGCGAGCAGGAAGAAGGGACTGAGGAGGCCCCGTCTTCACGCAGGAAGGACAGAGATGTGGTGGTGGGGCTCGGGCGGGTGATGGAGAAAGTGGTCGACAAGGTGATGGACAGGATGATGGAGAAGGTGATGGACAAGATGGTGGAGAAGTGGAAGCTGGAGAACAAGGACCGGGTCGAGCGGACGGTGGTGGAGACCATGAACGAGACGATCGAGAAGCTGACGGGGGATGCGCGGAACTCGGAGGAGGAGCTGGGGAAGAAGCTGGACGAGATTGTCAACAGGGTGGTGAAGGAAGTGGCCTTGATTATGGAGAGGATGATGCAGCAAGTGGAACAGAAGCTGGAGGGGGAGGGCGGAAGCACCCTGTCCGATGATACATCCGATGGCTCAGTCTGCGAAATGCCACCTTACGACCCAGACGAGGATGAAGACCAGGACGAAGAAGAAGAAGAAGAAGAAGAAGACGAAGAGATATTCGAAGAACCTCCTCTAACCCCAAACCAGCGGGAAGCATTCCTCGAGGTCTTTAGGCAGCTTACACAAGCCGACGCTGAAATTATCGATATTTCCAGTCTGAAATCCGCAATGACGGACCTGGAGATCTGTGTGAATGAAGCAGACATCTACAATATTCTGGAGGCCTTGGACTCCAATGGAGACGGGGAAGCGAATTTCGAAGACTTCCTGAACCTGGCGACCAGCACCAGGCTTTTCTTCCTCTTCTACAAGGAGCTGCCCGACCATTGCGAGGGGTCGCAGCTGCAGACGGGGTCGGTGGACAACTCCGTGTTCTTCGAAATCCTGTCCAAGTTCATCCAGACCCAGATGCTTTCGGAGGACACGACCAGGATTATAATCAGGTACTACTACATAAAGAAGAAAGGGGCGAAGCTGAAGAGCAAGAAGCACGAACCCTGCCCCAAGCAGGTTCTCCCACCGCCCATGTTCCTGGGCCAAACCATCTACAGCTTGGCCACTTACGTGGACATCTTGGAGCCGGACGAGGAGTACAACGAGATTCCTCTGACTGAGGAGCAGGTCAAAGCTTTCCGCGATGTCTTCGACATGTTCTGCAGGGACAAGCAAGACTGCATCGACGTCAGCAGTCTACTCAATATGATGTCTGAAGTACAGTTATACCTGAAGAACCCTCTAATTCCGAATGAAATGAAATGCGCGGAGGTTAACTGGGGCAAAGAGGTCAGCTTTAATGACTTCCTGGACATTATGACAGACACCGAAACATTTGCCCGTTACTTGACTCCTCAGTACGAGGTGTGCAAGACCACAGTCGCAACGCCGGTGGTGATATTCCAGGCCATCAACAAGCTCGTGGACTCGCCCCTCCTCTCCGGCAAGACCAAAGGAATAGTCGGTGCTTACTACCGCAACAAGTTCATCAACGCGGCGCAGGGCTACGGCGACGACATGGAGCCGGAAGGAAACGCGAGCCCGGGCGAGGCCGAGACGCCGGAGGAGACGCCGGAGACTCCCATGCCAGGTACACCGCCCAGCAAGGCGTCCGACATCCCCGTGCCGGCCGAGGAGGAGGCCAAGGAGGCGGCGGCGGCCAAAGAGGGGGCCAAGGGGGCGGCCAAGGAGGGGGCGGCCAAGGAGGGGGCCAAGGGGGCGGCCAAGGGGGCCAAAGGGGCGGCCAAGGAGGGGGCCAAGGGGGCAGCCAAGGGGCCGGCCAGGGAGTCAGCCAGGGAGCTGGCCAAGAAATCCTACAGTAGGAAAACCAGGGAGGCCAGCATCAGGAGGAAGCAGCTGATGCAGAAGAGGTTTGAGCAAGCCATGAAAAATCCTGCCTTCCACCAGGCGTTCAACGCTTACTCCTGGACTTGGAAGGAAAAGCAAGCCAAACAGAAGCAGGAAGTAGCTCCGTGCAGCTAGTGTGAAGAGCATCTAACTCCCCAAGATCCAAACCCCAACCCCACCCCAGGTTTATTCTAGTCTCACTTAAGCTGTGGAAGATGCACCTTAATTAATGGACTTAAAGCCTGTAATAAAAGGGCGTCCTGGACCTGCTGATTCTAATTTCACTAATGATGAGTAACAATTCTCTGAAGCCGCAATAAATGGGCACCGTACGGAGATGCAACAAGTCCACCCTCTGGTCATTCCCATTCTGTCAGTCTTGCTCATTTCAAACTGGGGTTCGTTTATTGTTGTTGGTAATTAGGGGTCATTTCAACGGGGGGGCCGGCCGTGGCTTCCCACTCGCGCCTCTGAGCCAGAAGATTGTGGGTTCAAGTCCCCACTCCAGGGACTCGAGCGCAAAATCTTGGCCGCCACTCCCCAGTGCAGTACTGAGGGAGCGGCGCACTGTCGGAGGGGCGGTGCTGAGGGAGCGCCGCACTGTCGGAGGGGCGGTGCTGAGGGAGCGCCGCACTGTCGGAGGGGCAGTACTGAGGGAGCGCCGCACTGTCGGAGGGGCGGTGCTGAGGGAGCGCTGCACTGTCGGAGGGGCAGTACTGAGGGAGCACCGCGCTGTCGGAGGGGCAGTACTGAGGGAGCGCCGCACTGTCGGAGGGGCGGTGCTGAGGGAGCGCCGCACTGTCGGAGGGGCGGTACTGAGGGAGCGCCGCACTGTCGGAGGGTCAGTACTGAGGGAGTGCCGCACTGTCGGAGGGGCGGTGCTGAGGGAGAGCCGCACTGTCGGAGGGGCGGTACTGAGGGAGCGCCGCACTGTCGGAGGGGCGGTACTGAGGGAGCGCCGCACTGTCGGAGGGGCGGTACTGAGGGAGCGCCGCACTGTGGGAGAGGCGGTACTGAGGGAGCGCCGCACTGTCGGAGGGGCGGTACTGAGGGAGCGCCGCACTGTCGGAGGGGTGGTACTGAGGGAGCTCCGCACTGTCGGAGGGGCGGTACTGAGGGAGCGCCGCACTGTCGGAGGGGCAGTACTGAGGGAGGGCCGCACTGTCGGAGGGGCGGTACTGAGGGAGCACCGCAGTGTCGGAGGGGCGGTACTGAGGGAGCGCCGCACTGTCGGAGGGGCGGTACTGAGGGAGCCCCGCACTGTCGGAGGGGCGGTACTGAGGGAGCGCCACACTGTCGGAGGGGGAGTACTGAGGGAGTGCCGCACTGTCGGAGGGGCGGTACTGAGGGAACGCCGCACTGTCGGAGGGGCGGTACTGAGGGAGCGCCGCACTGTCGGAGGGACGGTACTGAGGGAGTGCCGCACTGTCGGAGGGGCGGTACTGAGGGAGCGCCACACTGTCGGAGGTGCCGTCTTTAGGATGAGACGTTAAACCAAGGACCCATCCAATCTCTCAGGTGGACGTAAAAGATCCTGTGACATTATTTTGAAGCGGAGATGCCGGTGTTGGACTGGGGTGGACAAAATTGAGAGGTCGCACAACACCAGGTTATAGTCCAACAGTTTTATTTGAAATCACAAGCTTTCGGAGCTATCGATCGCCCCTTCCTCAGGTGAAGCCTCTCAATTATTTTGAAGAGCAGGGGAGTTCTCCCCAGTGTCCTGACCAATATTTATCTGTCAATCAACATCACTAAAACAGATGAACCGGTCATTATCACATTGCTGTTTGTGGGAGCTTGCTGTGCGCAAATTGGCTGCCGCGTTTCCTACATTACAACAGTGACCACATTTCAAAAGTACTTCATTGGCTGTGAAGCGCTTTGGGACGTCCTGAGGTGGTGAAAGGCGCTGGAGAAATGGGAGTCTTTCTTTTCTTTCTGATTGTAGCACGTCACTGACCTTGGGAGGCAAGAAGAATCCCAAACCCCTCCCTTCCGCCACGAACCGCCTCCTTCGACCTCCTCATAAGAACATAAGAAACAGGAGCAGGAGTCGGCCATTCGGCCACTCGAGCCTGCTCCGCCATTCAATAAGATCATGGCTGATCTTCGACCTCAACTCCACTTTCCCGCCCGATCTCCATATCCCTCGATTCCCCTCGAGTCCAAAAATCTATCGATCTCATAGAATCATAGAAAGTTACAGCATGGAAGGAGGCCATTTCGGCCCATCGTGTCCGCGCCGGCCAACAAAGAGCTATCCAGCCTAATCCCACTTCCCAGCTCTTGGTCCGTAGCCCTGCAGGTTACAGCATCCCAAGTGCACATCCAAGTACTTTTTAAATGTGGTTAGGGTTCCTGCCTCTACCACCCTTTCAGGCAGTGAGTTCCAGACCCCCACCACTCTCTGGGTGAAGAAATTCCCCCTCAAATCCCCTCTAAACCTTCCACCAATTACTTTAAATCTGTGTCCCCTGGTTTTTGACCCCTCTGCTAAGGGAAATAGGTCCTTTCTATCCACTTTATCTAGGCCCCTCATAATTTTATACACCTCAATAAGGTCTCCCCTCAGCCTCCTCTGTTCCAAGGAAAACAGACCCAGTCTATCCAGTCTTTTCTCATAGCTAAGATTCTCTACTCCCGGCAAAATCCTTGTAAATCTCCTCTGTACCCTTTCTAGGGCAATCACATCTTTCCTGTAATATGGTGACCAGAACTGCACGCAGTACTCTAGCTGAGGCCTAACCAGTGATTTATGCAGTTGAAGCATAACCCCCCCTGCTCTTGTATTCTATGCCACGGCTAATAAAGGCAAGCATTCCATATGCCTTCTTAACCACCTTATCTACTTGGCCTGCTACCTTCAGGGATCTGTGGACATGCACTCCAAGGTCCCTTTGTTCCTCTACACTACTCAGTGTCCTACCATTTAATGTGTATTCCCTTTCCTTGTTAGCCCTCCCCAAATGCATTACCTCACACTTCTCCGGATTGAATTCCATTTGCCACTGTTCTGCCCACCTGACCAATTTATTGATATCTTCCTGCAGTCTGCAGCTTCCTTCTTCAGTATCAACCACGCAGCCGATTTTAGTATCATCTGCAAACTTCTTAATCATACCCCCTATATTCAAGTCTAGATCATTGATATATACAGGAAACTCTTTATTAACCGGCACCCAAATATCCGGAAATCTCTCTTAACCGGCAAAATTCTTGAGTAGGTAACCGGGGTTTTCCTTCATCTCTCGTTTAAAATTAACTTTAAAAAAAACCCCGAGGCGTTTGCCTTGTATCGGAGCGTGTAGATTGGGAGGGGAATGAGCAGCCCGGGTAGGCAGCGGACACGACAGATGGTCAGCTGGCGGTCCCCGGGGAGACGGAGCTCCGAATGCAGGCGCATGTCAATGTGTACGGGGCTCTCGTACGTTGGGAGATATAGAAACATAGAAACATAGAAGATAGGAGCAGGAGTAGGCCATTCGACCCGTCGAGCCTGCTCCACCATTCAATACGATCATGGCTGATCATCCAAATCCAGTACCCTGTCCCTGCTTTCTCACACAGAATCCCCACAGTACAGATAGAGGCCATTTCGGCCCATCGAGCCTGCACTGACACATATCCCACCCTATCCCCGTAACCCCACGTATTTAATTCCCCCTAACATATCCCATCCTATCCCCGTAACCCCACATATTTAATCCCCCCCTAACACTAAGGGTCAATTTATCATAGCTTATCATATAACTCTCCATTATCCGGACTTTTTGATTAACCGGCACCACGCCGGTCCCATCGGTGCCGGTTAATAAAGAGTTTCCTGTACCACAAAAAGCAAGGGACCGAGTACTGAGCCCTGCGGAACCCCACTGGAAACAGCCTTCCAGTCACAAAAACACCCATCAACCAGTTTTGAATCCAACTTGACACTTTGCCCTGGATCCCATGGGCTTTTAACTTCGTGACCAGTCTGCCATGTGGAACCTTATCAAAAGCCTTGCTAAAGTCCATATAAACTACATCAAACGCACTAACCTCATCTACCCTCCTTGTATATACTCAACGACTGAGCCTCCACAGCCCTCTGGGGTAGAGAATTCCAAAGATTCACCGCCCTCTGAGTGAAGAAATTCCTCCTCATCTCAGTCCTGAATGGCCGACCCCTTATCCTGAGACTGTGACCCCTGGTTCTAGACTCTCCAGCCAGGGGGAAACAGCCTCTCAGCATCTCCCCTGTCAATCCCCTTCAGAATCTTATTTACTTAACAAACATCTCCCACCTTTCAGTAACCAAGGAAGTAAAGCAGCCGCAACAATCAATAAATACTCGCACGCTCAGCTTTGCGCCTCAGCATTTTAGCAATAAACGCACAAAAGGTTAAAGTTCACATGCGCCCGTCGCGCCAATCTGAGTATTGCGTCCACACGCCCAGCGGCAGCGTCTGCGGCTTCATTTTCCATCATTTAATTTACTAATTCGGCACAAAGCAGGAATTCCGGCCTCGGGGCAATCAGGTTCCGCAGAAGTGCACGGCACGGAAACAGGCCATTCGACCCAACCATGTCCGTGTGCCGGTGTTTATCGTCCACTCGCGCCTCCTCCCACCCTCTCTTCATCTCACCCCATCAGCATACCCTCCTCCCTCAATGGGAGAGCTCGTTCAAAAGAGCGCGACGAGCCGAATGGCCTCTTTCTGTGCTGGAACTATCAATGTTTCTACGGAACAGCAGCAACAACTTGTATTTATGCAGCGCCTTTAACATAGTAAAACATCCCAAGGCGCTTCACGGGAGTGCTTTAAGACAAAAAAAATTTGACACCGAGCCACATGAGGATAAAATAGGGCAGGTGACCAAAGGCTTGGTCAAAGAGGGAGGTTTTAAGGAGGGTCTTAAAGAAGGAAAGAGAGGTAGCGAGGCGGAGAGGTTTAGGCAGGGAATTCCAGAACTTAGGGCCCAGGCAACAGAAGGCACGGCTACCAAAGGTTGAGCGATTATAATCAGGGATGCTCGAGGGCAGAATTAGAGGAGCGCAGATATCGCCCGGGGGGGGTGGGGCTGGAGGAGATTACAGAGATGGGGAGGGGCGAAGCCATGGAGGGATTTGAAAACAAGGATGAGAATTTTGAAATCGAGGCGCTGCTTAACCGGGAGCCAATGTCGGTCAGCGAGCACAGGGGGTGATGGGTGAACGGGACTTGGTGCGAGTTAGGACACGGGCAACTGAGTTTTGGATCACCTCAAGTTTACGTAGGGTAGAATGTGGGAGGTCGGCCAGGAGTGCGTTGGAATAGTCGAGTCTGGAGGGGACAAAGGCATGGATGAGGGTTTCAGCAGCGGATGAGCTGAGGCAGGGGCGGAGGCGGGCGATGTTACAGAGGTGGAAGGGCTGTACCATCGTGTGAGGACGTGGGTGAGCAGTCAAGGGGGAACTGGCCAAGTTCCTGAAGGTGCGTCGTCCCCGGTCCTTAAGCTGGTGCACACATGTGGGCCGGGCAAATGCTCAACAGTCATACATACACTCTTCAGGGAAAAGCATTAAAGAAGGTGGAGATAGAAAGAGATCTGGGCATTCTGGTGCGTACATCCTTAAATGCCGTGAAGCGATAGCTGGGGCACAAAGGGTGTTGGGGAGTATTCATAGGACAATTGAGTACAAGACGAAGCACACCGTTCGTTTTGTCCGTGTACAAGACCTTGGTCAGGCTGCACTTGGAATATTCAGTCCAGTTTTGGTCTCCACACATGGTGGGTGATCTTGAGGCTCTGGAGAGGGTGCAGAGGGCGGCCACTGGACTAATTCCCAGTCTAAAGCATCTTAAATAACAAGATCGGCTGAAAGAGTTGGGTGAGTGAGCAAATACATGGCAGATGCAGTATAACGTGGATAAATGTGAAGTTATCCACTTCGGTAGGAAAAACAGAAAGGCAGAGTATTATTTAAATGCTGCTAGATTGGGAAATGCTGATGTACAAAGAGACCTGGGTGTCCTTGTACACCAGTCACTGAAAGCAAACATTCAGGTGCAGCAAGCAGTTAGGAAGGCAAATGATATGTTGGCTTTCATTGCAAGAGGATTTGAGTACAGGAGCAAGGATGTCTTACTACAGTTATACAGGGCCGTGGTGAGACCACACCTGGAGTACTGTGTGCAGTTTTGGTCTCCTTACCTAAGAAAGGATATACTTGCCATAGAGGGAGTGCAGCGAAGGTTCACCAGACTGATTCCTGGGATGGCAGGACTGTCATTATGAGGAGAGATTGGGTCGACTAGGCCTGTATTCACTCGAGTTTAGAAGAATGAGAGGGGATCTCATTGAAACGTATAAAATTCTGACAGGGCTCGACAGACTGGATGCAGGGAGGATGTTTCCCCTGGCTGGGGGGTCTAGAACGAGGGGTCACAGTCTCAGGATACGGGGTAGGACATTTAGGACTGAGATGAGGAGAAATTTCTTCACTCAGAGGGTGGTGAACCTGTGGAATTCTCTACCACGGAAGGCTGTGGAGGCCAAGTCACTGAATATATTTAAGAAGGAGATAGATAGATTTCTCGACACAAAAGGCATCAAGGGGTATGGGGAGAGAGCGGGAATATGGTATTGAGATAGAGGATCATCCACCTTGGTAGCAAAAACAGGAAGACAGATTATTATCTGAACGGCAATAGATTGGGAAAAGGGGAAGTGCAACGAGATCTGGGAGTCCTTGTGCACCAGTCGCTGAAGGTAAGCATGCAGGTGCAGCAGGCGGTTAAGAAGGCAAATGGTATGTTGGCCTGCATAGCGAGAGGATTCGAGTACAGGAGCAAGGATGTCTTGCTGCAGTTGTACAAGGCCTTGGTGAGACCACACCTTGAGTATTGTGTGCAGTTTTGATCGCCTTATCTGAGGAAGGATGTTCTTGCCATGGAGGGAGTGCAGCGAAGATTTACCAGACTGATACCTGGGATGGCAGGAACGACATATGAAGAGAGATTGGGTCGATTAGGCTTATATTCGCTACAGTTTAGAAGAATGAGAGGGGATCTCATTGAAACTTATAAAATTCTAACAGGACTAGACAGACTAGATGCAGGAAGGATGTTCCCGAAGGCGGGGGAGTCCAGAACCAGGGGTCACAGTTTAAGGATAAGGGGTAAGCCATTGAGGACTGAGATGAGGAGGAATTTCTTCACCCAGAGAGTGGTGAACCTGTGGAATTCTCTACCACAGAAGGTAGTTGAGGCCAATTCATTAAATAGATTCAAGAAGGAGTTAGATATATTTCTCAAGGCTAAAGGGATCAAGGGATATGGTGAGAAGGCAGGTACAGGGTACTGAGTTTGGATGATCAGCCATGATCTCATCGAATGGCGGAGCAGGCTCGAGGGGCCGAATGGCCGACTCCTGCTCCTATTTTTGATGTTTGTACGACTCTGCACGTTAGAGAAGGGTAGACTTAGGGGGGTGATCAGATTGAGGTTTATAAGACAATGAAGGGAATAGATTGTGCTCCAGTGGACAGTTTGTTTCAATGAAACAGATTAGGGAGGGCCAGGGTCACAAATGTAAGTTGTGTGAGGCTGGATCTAGGTTGGATGTCAGGAGGTAGCTCCTTTCGCTGGGGAATAGTGGACCTCAGGGACAGGCAGCCATCTCGTGCGGCGGATGACGAACTCGAGCGAGAGCTGGACTGGGGCGGAGATCGCCTCTTACAGAAGGTTGGTACTGCAGGGAATTCAGTGATCTCCTGGACTGGTTTTGGGTCAGAGAGGAATTGCCCAGATTTTTTGAACCCACATTGGCCGGGGGTCGGGGGGGGTTTAATCAGTTTTTTTGTTGCCTCTCCCAGGAGATCACGCGATTTCGGGTGGGGTGGAGAATGTATATACTGTGATAGACAAGGTATCACATCGTGGTTGTGTTACTGGACTGGAAATCCAGAGGCCTGGACTAATGATCCCGAGACGAGAGTTCAAATCCCACCATGGCAGCTGGGGAATTTAAATTCAGTTAATTAAATATTTCTGGAATTAAAAGCTGGCGTCAGTAATGGTGACCATGACACTACCGGATTGTCGTAAAAACCCATCTGTTTCACTAAGGTTGTGGGTTCAAGTCCCATTCCAGGGACTTGAGCACATCAAACTAGGCTGACACTCCAGTACAGTGCTGAAGGAGCGCCGCACTGTCGGAGGGGCGGTGCTGAGGGAGCGCCGCACTGTCGGAGGGGCGGTGCTGAAGGAGCGCCGCACTGTCGGAGGGGCAGTACTGAAGGAGCGCCGCACTGTCGGAGG
Organism: Squalus acanthias; assembly: GCA_030390025.1. Classification (NCBI taxonomy): domain Eukaryota; kingdom Metazoa; phylum Chordata; class Chondrichthyes; order Squaliformes; family Squalidae; genus Squalus; species Squalus acanthias. The sequence goes on from JASTWF010000085.1 coordinate 873,773, forward strand.
GGCGGTGCTGAAGGAGCGCCGCACTGTCGGAGGGGCAGTACTGAAGGAGCGCCGCACTGTCGGAGGGGCGGTGCTGAGGGAGCGCCGCACTGTCGGAGGGGCGGTACTGAGGGAGCGCCGCACTGTCGGAGGGGCGGTGCTGAAGGAGCGCCGCACTGTCGGAGGGGCGGTGCTGAGGGAGCGCCGCACTGTCGGAGGGGCGGTACTGAGGGAGCGCCGCACTGTCGGAGGGGCGGTACTGAGGGAGCGCCGCACTGTCGGAGGGGCGGTACTGAGGGAGCGCCGCACTGTCGGAGGGGCGGTACTGAGGGAGCGCCGCACTGTCGGAGGGGCGGTACTGAGGGAGCACCTCACTGTCGGAGGGGCTGTACTGAGGGAGCGCCGCACTGTCGGAGGGGCGGTACTGAGGGAGCGCTGCACTGTCGGAGGGGCGGTACTGAGGGAGCGCCGCACTGTCGGAGGGGCGGTACTGAGGGAGCGCCGCACTGTCGGAGGGGCGGTACTGAGGGAGCGCCGCACTGTCGGAGGGGCGGTACTGAGGGAACGCCGCACTGTCGGAGGGGCGGTACTGAGGGAGCGCCGCACTGTCGGAGGGGCGGTACTGAGGGAGCGCCGCACTGTCGGAGGGGCGGTACTGAGGGAGCGCCGCACTGTCGGAGGGGCGGTACTGAGGGAGCGCCGCACTGTCGGAGGGGCGGTACTGAGGGAGCGCCGCACTGTCGGAGGGGCGGTACTGAGGGAGCGCCGCACTGTCGGAGGGGCGGTACTGAAGGAGCGCCGCACTGTCGGAGGGGCAGTACTGAAGGAGCGCCGCACTGTCGGAGGGGCGGTGCTGAAGGAGCGCCGCACTGTCGGAGGGGCAGTACTGAAGGAGCGCCGCACTGTCGGAGGGGCGGTGCTGAGGGAGCGCCGCACTGTCGGAGGGGCGGTACTGAGGGAGCGCCGCACTGTCGGAGGGGCGGTGCTGAAGGAGCGCCGCACTGTCGGAGGGGCGGTGCTGAGGGAGCGCCGCACTGTCGGAGGGGCGGTACTGAGGGAGCGCCGCACTGTCGGAGGGGCGGTACTGAGGGAGCGCCGCACTGTCGGAGGGGCGGTACTGAGGGAGCGCCGCACTGTCGGAGGGGCGGTACTGAGGGAGCGCCGCACTGTCGGAGGGGCGGTACTGAGGGAGCACCTCACTGTCGGAGGGGCTGTACTGAGGGAGCGCCGCACTGTCGGAGGGGCGGTACTGAGGGAGCGCTGCACTGTCGGAGGGGCGGTACTGAGGGAGCGCCGCACTGTCGGAGGGGCGGTACTGAGGGAGCGCCGCACTGTCGGAGGGGCGGTACTGAGGGAGCGCCGCACTGTCGGAGGGGCGGTACTGAGGGAACGCCGCACTGTCGGAGGGGCGGTACTGAGGGAGCGCCGCACTGTCGGAGGGGCGGTACTGAGGGAGCGCCGCACTGTCGGAGGGGCGGTACTGAGGGAGCGCCGCACTGTCGGAGGGGCGGTACTGAGGGAGCGCCGCACTGTCGGAGGGGCGGTACTGAGGGAGCGCCGCACTGTCGGAGGGGCGGTACTGAGGGAGCGCCGCACTGTCGGAGGGGCGGTACTGAGGGAGCGCCGCACTGTCGGAGGGGCGGTACTGAGGGAGCGCCGCACTGTCGGAGGGGCGGTACTGAGGGAGCGCCGCACTGTCGGAGGGGCGGTACTGAGGGAGCGCCGCACTGTCGGAGGGGCGGTACTGAGGGAGCGGCGCACTGTCGGAGGGGCGGTACTGAGGGAGCGCCGCACTGTCGGAGGGGCGGTACTGAGGGAGCGCCGCACTGTCGGAGGGGCGGTACTGAGGGAGCGCCGCACTGTCGGAGGGGCGGTACTGAGGGAGCGCCGCGCTGTCATTCAGTGGTGAAAGGCGCTGTAGAAATGCAAGTCTTTCTTTGAAACGCCTTGTTGCCTGTCACACTTTCCCGTCACCTTTAGTCCAATGTGAAGCAGGACTGGGTCCAAATCAAGGGAAGTAAGTGGCTGGGAAATGGACCAATGAGAGACTGAAAACAACCAATCCTGAGTGACCAGTCAGGACAAGCTACCAATCAGAGAATGCGAGGAGAGCGACCAATTGTGTCAATTTAAATCCTTTTTGGTACATTTTTCCCAGTGTTTTTCCTGGTTATATGAAATAGTCTAATGCCCAAAATAAGGGTTCCTACGTCAAAAGTGACATTAAAAGTGGCCTGTTCCACAGTAAGCAATGAGTAAATGTTGTCTTTTTGAGTATCTTGGTGAATGTTTTTTTCGCCCAGCGCTCTGACTCCAATTAGCTGAGGGCGGATCCCTCAGTCTGAGCGCTTGCAGTGTGCGCAGAAGTTGCCAGATTAACGAGTGTGCGATGTATGGTGTGAGTTTGCACTGTGAGTGTAAGAACACAAGAAATAGGAGCAGGAGTCGGCCATTCACCCCCTCGAGCCTGCTCCGCCATTCAATAAGATCATGGCTGATCTTCGACCTCGACACCACCCGATCCCCCTTAGTGTCCCAGTCTTGAATATACTCAACGACTGAGCCTCCACAGCCCTCTGGGGTAGAGAATTCCAAAGATTCACCGCCCTCTGAGTGAAGAAATTCCTCCTCATCTCAGTCCGAAATGGCCGACCCCTTATCCTGAGACTGTGACCCCTGGTTCTAGACTCTCCAGCCAGGGGGAAACAACCTCTCAGCATCTACCCCGTCAATCCCCTTAAGAATTTTGTATGTTTCTAAACTCTAGAGAATATAGGCCTAGTCTACTCAATCTCTCCCCATAGGACAATCCCCCCATCCCAGGAACCAGTCTGGTGAACCTTCGTTGCACTCCCTCTATGGCAAGTATATCCTTCCTTAGGTAAGGAGACTAAAACTGTACACAATGCTCCAGGTGTGGTCTCACCAAGTCCCTATATAATTGCAGTAAGACGTCTTTACTCTTATACTCAAATCCTCTTGTAATAAAGGCCAACATATCATTTGCTTTCCTAATTGCTTGCTGTACCTGCATGTTAACTTTCAGTGATTCGTGTACAAGGACACCCGGGTCCCTCTGAACACCAACATTTCCCAATCTCTCACCATTTAAAAAATACTCTGCTTTTCTATTTTCCTACCAAATTGAATAACCTCACACTTCTCCACATTATATTCAATTTACCATGTTCTTGCCCACTCACTTAACCTGTCTGTATCCCCTTGAAGCTTCTTTGCATCCTCCTCACAACTTACTTTCCCACCGACCTTTGTATCATCAGCAAACCTGGTCACATTGCACTCGGTCCCCTCATCCAAATCATTAATATAGATTGTAAATAGCTGAGGCCCAAGCACTGATCCTTGCGGTACCCCACTAGTTACAGCCTGCCAACCCGAAAATGACCCGTTTATTCCTACTCTGTTTTCTGTCCGTTAACCAATCCTCAATCCATGCTAGTATATTACCCCCAATCCCATGAGCCCTAATTTTGTTTAATAACCTCTTGTGTAGCACCTTATCGAATGCCTTCTGAAAATCCAAATATACTACATCCACTGGTTCCCCTTTATCTACCCTGCTAGTTACATCCTCAAAAAACTCTAATAAATTTGTCAAACACGATTTTCCTTTCATTATGTAAACCTTTTGCTGCATCCTCTGTCTCTACTGCGCTCCCTATTTTAGCAAATTTCACAGAATCACAGAATCCCCACAGTGCAGATAGAGGCCATTTCGGCCCATCGAGCCTGCACCGACACATATCCCACCCTATCCCCGTAACCCCACATATTTAATCCCCCTTAATCCCCTTTCATACAAATCTTGACTCTGCCTAATCATGTTATGATTTTCTAAGTGCCCTGATACCACTTCCTTAACAATGGATTCCAGCATTTTCCCCGATGACTGATGTCAGGCTAACAGGTCTGTAGATCCCTGTTTTCTCTCTCCACCTTTCTTGAATGGCGGGGTTACATTTGCTACCTTCCAATCCCCTGGGACCATTCTAGAATCTAGGGAATTTTGAAAGATCACAAATAATGCATCGAAAACCAAGTGTGCGGTGTGTGAGTGTGTGTGTGTGAGTGTGTGTGAGTGTATGTGTGAGTGTGAGTGTGTGAGTGTGTGTGTGAGTGTGTGTGTGTGTGAGTGTGTGTGTGTGTGTGTGTGTGAGTGTGTGTGTGTGAGTGTGAGTGTGTGTGAGTGTGTGAGAGTGTGTGTGTGAGTGTGAGTGTGTGAGAGTGTGTGTGTGAGTGTGTGTGAGTGTGAGTGTGTGTGTGAGTGTGTGTGTGTGAGTGTGTGTGAGTGTGAGTGTGAGTGTGTGTGTGTGTGTGTGTGTGTGTGTGTGAGTGTGAGTGAGTGTGTGAGTGTGAGTGTGTGTGAGTGTGAGTGTGTGTGTGAGTGTGTGTGTGAGAGTGTGAGTGTGTGTGAGTGTGTGTGTGAGTGTGTGTGTGTGTGAGTGTGTGTGAGTGTGTGAGTGTGAGTGTGTGTGTGTGAGTGTGTGTGTGTGAGTGTGTGAGTGTGAGTGTGTGAGTGTGAGTGTGTGTGAGTGTGTGTGAGTGTGAGTGTGTGAGTGTGAGTGTGTGTGAGTGTGTGAGTGTGTGTGAGTGTGAGTGTGTGTGAGTGTGTGCGAGTCTGCAGCTGCTCTCTCTCTCTCTCTATCTCTCTTCTCTCTCCCTGCATTGCTTGAATTCTCCATTTTGCAAAGTCTGGAGGGAGGGTGAAAAAGAGTCAATGTAGTCAAGAATAAGTGATGATGGTGCACCTTTTTAAAGTAAATCTCGGCCGGCCTGCCTGCTTGTCTTTATTTGATTTGAGTGAAGTGGCGTTGTCGAATGAAATCAAAAAGCATGGCAAAATCCCGCAGCAGCTTTCACTCGGAAAGACGCCCGCCACAAAGCATTTCCCCAATAAAGCCCAGTTGAGGAAAAAAATCCCATTTATTTCTGATTTGATTCTGAAAAAAAAAAGTTTAAAAAAAAATATAATATATATATATATATATAATACTTTGTCTTTTGAGAAAAGTCTTGTATTGGATTTGATTTGATTTGAAAATTAGAGCAGAGCAAGATTCCACAGTAGGCTATCGTGTCAGACAGTCCACTAGGCAGTCCTGGGTGAAATCCCCATTTTTAAAATTTCCTGACTTTTTTCTTTTTTTTGCAGATTTGACAAGAAATGCACAGTAAGATCCCACAGCAACTTCTGCTGCCAGACAGTGAGCCAGGCAGGCCCCAGTGACATCAGCAGGTTTTAAAAGTTGCCGATTTTTGCCTTTTTCCAGACATGACTGAAAAGGCATAGCCAGATCCCACAGCAGCTTTTGCTGTCAGACAGTGCATTGCAAGGCAGTCCCCCGATAAAGCCCAGTTGAGGAAAAAAAATCCCATTTATTTATTATTCTGGAAAAACACATTTAAAAAATATCATATATACATCAAAATACTTTGGGCTCGATTTTGCCGGGCACGAGGAGGCAGGAATGGAGGCGTGTGGGGTGTTAAAATTGCAAAAACTGGCGGGCGGGCCTGACCCCGCCTCCATCCCGCCTTTGAGCAATTTTCCCAAATGCGTGGTTTCTGATCCCGTCTCCGTCCCGCCTCCAAGAGGCGGGATAGGCCCTTAAGGCCCTTAACAACCATTTGATTCACAAGGCTGATACCTGGGATGGCAGGAATGACGTATGAGGAGAGATTGGGTCGATTGGGCTTATACTCGCTGGAGTTTAGAAGAATGAGAGGGGATCTCATTGAAACTTATAAAATTCTGACAGGTCTGGACAAACTAGATGCAGGAAGGATGTTCCCGATGGTCGGGGAGTCCAGAACCAGGGGTCACAGTCTAAGGATAAGGGGTAAGCCATTTAGGACAGAAATGAGGAGGAATTTCTTCACCCAGAGAGTGGTGAACCTGTGGAATTCTCTACTACAGAAGGCAGTAGAGGCCAATTCATTAAATAGATTCAAGAAGGAGTTGGATATATTTCTTAAGGCTAAAGGTATCAAGGGATATGGGGAGAAGGCAGGGACAGGGTACTGAGTTTGGATGATCAGCCATGATCGCATTGAATGGCGGAGCAGGCTAGAGGGGCCGAATGGCCTACTCCTGCTCCTATCTTCTATGATTCTATGATTAATTGCCTCTATAATCCCATTTTGAGAGGCCGTTCTGATTTTAACACTTTTGCGACGTGATGCACGCCTCCTCTGAAACACGACAGTGAAACCTAGCGGTAGCACACTTGGATTGCTGACTATCAGCTGCAGGTCCACCATTAAGAAGGAGATTTCATCAATCATCATTCTGGGGGAACTTTTAGCAGGCATAACCATTGTTGTAGAAGGGTGGTGGTAGGTGGCGGCGGCCGTCAAAAAATCTGGGCGCAGACTTAGGTCTCCTGCTGCTCATTTTGCCTCCAGGTCCCTCTCACAGCAAAGGCCAAAAGCTTCCCAGTCTTTGCAGACCTTAAATGCAGCAGCAATGATGGCATCATCAGAGGCGACTTTCAGACTGAAAACACTCATTGGGTCATGGGTGTTCCCACATGCTGGAACTCAATTGCCCAATTAGGGGAAAATTGAACAATTCTCCCACATCCAATTGCAGTCGGGTGGCTAACACGAAAAGCGGATGACACGACCCCAGCCCGCCCCATGACAAAATCGACAATTGAATGATTGATCGAATGATCGAACGAACAATGCCAGTAGGACTGGCGTAAAACGGGTTTTTTCTTGGTTTATTGGAATAAGTGTTATCTGTAGCATTTAATTGGATTATGATGGTGCTATGTGTTTGTACACTGTGGTGTTGAAATGGTTTTTTATGTGGAGTTAACTTTGAGATTTATTATTTTAAATCTAAAGTTGTGTGGTATTGTTTAAGGGTATTTGTACTGTAAACATTATTGATTATTTGCAAAATTAATCATTGCATTTATATTAACTATAAGGCTGGTTTTAAGGCTTTATTTTTTACTGTGATGGATGAATGTAATGGATTTACTATGTAATTGATGAGTTGTATAAGTATTATTGTATTTGAATAAAAAGATTTATCTGTCGGTCAAAAAAAAATGACAAAATCGAGCCCTTTGACTTTGACACTTGCCTTGTCTTGGATTGGAAAATAAGAGCACAGCAAGATCCCACAGCTGCCTGCCCATCATGTCAGACAGTCCACAGGAGGCGGTTCCACGCCAAATCCCCATCTTTTCAACTTATTGGCTTTTCTTTTTTTGCAAACATGACAGGAAAGGCACAGTGAGATTTTGCGGCCTACACAAACAGGCTTCCTATTTCTGCATCAACAGCAAAACACGGCGGACGGAAACTGCAAACAAATCGGCAAAGCATATATAGACCGAGAACAATGCCTGTGCAGCGTACAATGTCAGATGACTACAGTTAATCTGTCTGACTGCCTTTTATCACACCTCGGCAGAGAAACAATCAGGTCAGTCAGGAAGACATTATATCAAAGACATAGCAAGATACAGCTAAAACAATGAGGTGGGGACACAGGGGGTCTAATGTGTCAAATGCTGCAGTCTGTATGGAAAACCATAAACTTTAAACTTTTTTACTTTTTTTACTGGAAATCACAACTGTGAACAAGCCAACGACGACTCGAGTCTGGATGACTCTACGTCATGTAGCGTGACATGAACCCAAGATCCCGGTTGAGGCCGTCCTCATGGGTGAGAAACTTAGCTATCAGTTTCTGCTCGACGATTTTGCGTTGCCGTGTGTCTCAAAGGCCGCCTTGGAGAACGCTAACCCGCAGATCCGAGGCTGAATGTCCTTGACTGCTAAAGTGTTGGGCTCGAATTTCCAAGCCCCGTGGAGGCGGGTTTGGAGGCGGGAGTGGTGGGAAAATTGCAGATTCGTGGGGGCACGTACCCATCCCGCCCCCAACCCGCCTCCGTGCCAATGTCCCAGGAGGTGGGTACCCAACCTGTGCTGGGAGCCGCCTCCCCGAGGCGGGAAGGGGATTAGTGCCAATTAACTGCCCGTTAACAGGTACTTAACAGGCAGTTTTTTGGTTAATCCCTATTTTTAGCCCTGAAGTGTGGGCTGCCCGACGGCTCCAAACCACGCCAGGTTAGCGAGGCGGACCGTCGGTCTGCAGGGCTTGGAGGGGTCGAGATGTCCGGTGTACAGGTGAGTGATGGGTGCATGAGTACAGAGGTAAGTGTGTTTGGTGTGTGTAAAGTGTTTTAATAAGTTTTACTTACCTTTACTTTCTCTTCCAGGCTTCCTCCCTTCAGTTCTCGGGAGTCCCTCAGCTCACCGGCACAGAAAGCAGAATGGCCGCTGAGCTGTCGAAAGCTGCAGCCTCTGCTTTCTGGTCTGGAGAGCTCTCTAACTGAGTCTGAGTAGAAGGACTCAAGTTAGAAGACAGATTATCAGCGTTTGACAGCTTCACAGAGCTGTCAAATGCTGATATTTCATCTGTCAAAAGCTCTTGACAGATGAAATGTCAATCGCTGACGTCACCAGTATCCAGGTGTCCCTTAATTGGCCTGCTGAGCCCGCTGGGCGGGCTTAACAAGGTCAATCAAGGGAAAGTAGCGTGGGTTGGCCACAAATCGATGGAGGCGGGACTACAACCCAAAAAGTGGGAGTCCCGCCTCCATCACGTCCCCATTGACAAAATCGAGCCCGTTAACTCTGTTTCTCTCTCTCTCTCTCCCCTCCCACAGATGCTGCCTGACCTGCTGAGTATTTCCAGCATTTTCTCTTTATATTTCTATTCTGCACGTTGTCTTGATTTCATGTCTGCCTTATCTTGACTTGATTGGAGTGCAATAAAAAAATGCAAAGACTTCAGAGCAGCTTTTGCTGTCAGACAGTCCACAAAAACATTTTCAGTATTTCACTGACTGCCCGCATTGCCTGGCTTGACGTGAAGTGAAGTGAAAATTGATAAAGTGCAAAAAAGTCACAAACACACACACACACTATACTGCAATACATTCCCCACACACACACTGACACACACACTTTCCCCACACACACATTCCCCACACACACTCACACACACACATTCCCCACACACACACACTTTACTGCAGTGAGTGCAAGTGTGCGGTGTGTGTGCGGGTGTGTGTGTGCGGGGTGTGTGTGAGTGTGCGGTGTGTGCGAGTGTGTGGCGGGTGTGTGTGTGTGAGTGTGCAATGTGCGCGGTGAGTGTGTGAGTGAGTCTGTGTGTGCGGTGAGTGTGTGAGTGAGTCTGTGTGTGCGGTGAGTGAGTCTGTGTGTGCGGTGAGTGTGTGAGTGAGTCTGTGTGCGTGCGGTGAGTGTGTGAGTGAGTCTGTGTGTGTGGTGAGTGTGTGAGTGAGTCTGTGTGTGCGGTGAGTGTGTGAGTGAGTCTGTGTGTGTGGTGAGTGTGTGAGTGAGTCTGTGTGTGTGGTGAGTGTGTGAGTGAGTCTGTGTGTGCGGTGAGTGTGTGAGTGAGTCTGTGGGAGTGGTGAGTGTGTGAGTGAGTCTGTGTGTGCGGTGAGTGTGTGAGTGAGTCTGTGTGCGTGGTGAGTGTGTGAGTGAGTCTGTGTGTGCGGTGAGTGTGTGAGTGAGTCTGTGGGTGTGGTGAGTGTGTGAGTGAGTCTGTGGGGGTGGTGAGTGTGTGAGTGAGTCTGTGTGTGCGGTGAGTGTGTGAGTGAGTCTGTGGGTGTGGTGAGTGTGTGAGTGAGTCTGTGGGGGTGGTGAGTGTGTGAGTGAGTCTGTGTGTGTGCGGTGAGTGTGTGAGTGAGTCTGTGTGTGTGCGGTGAGTGTGTGAGTGAGTCTGTGGGTGTGGTGAGTGTGTGAGTGAGTCTGTGTGTGTGCGGTGAGTGTGTGAGTGAGTCTGTGTGCGTGGTGAGTGTGTGAGTGAGTCTGTGTGTGCGGTGAGTGTGTGAGTGAGTCTGTGGGTGTGGTGAGTGTGTGAGTGAGTCTGTGGGGGTGGTGAGTGTGTGAGTGAGTCTGTGTGTGTGCGGTGAGTGTGTGAGTGAGTCTGTGTGTGTGCGGTGAGTGTGTGAGTGAGTCTGTGTGTGTGCGGTGAGTGTGTGAGTGAGTCTGTGTGTGTGCGGTGAGTGTGTGAGTGAGTCTGTGTGCGTGGTGAGTGTGTGAGTGAGTCTGTGTGTGCGGTGAGTGTGTGAGTGAGTCTGTGGGTGTGGTGAGTGTGTGAGTGAGTCTGTGTGTGTGGTGAGTGTGTGAGTGTGTCTGTGTGTGTGCGGTGAGTGTGTGAGTCTGTGTGTGCGGTGAGTGTGTGAGTGTGTCTGTGTGTGTGCGGTGAGTGTGTGAGTGAGTCTGTGTGTGCGGTGAGTGTGTGAGTGAGTCTGTGTGTGCGGTGAGTGTGTGAGTGTGTCTGTGCGTGTGCGGTGAGTGTGTGAGTGAGTCTGTGGGTGTGGTGAGTGTGTGAGTGAGTCTGTGTGTGTGCGGTGAGTGTGTGAGTGAGTCTGTGTGTGCGGTGAGTGTGTGAGTGAGTCTGTGTGTGCGGTGAGTGTGTGAGTGTGTCTGTGCGTGTGCGGTGAGTGTGTGAGTGAGTCTGTGGGTGTGGTGAGTGTGTGAGTGAGTCTGTGTGTGTGGTGAGTGTGTGAGTGTGTCTGTGTGTGTGCGGTGAGTGTGTGAGTGAGTCTGTGTGTGCGGTGAGTGTGTGAGTGAGTCTGTGTGTGCGGTGAGTGTGTGAGTGTGTCTGTGCGTGTGCGGTGAGTGTGTGAGTGAGTCTGTGGGTGTGGTGAGTGTGTGAGTGAGTCTGTGTGTGCGGTGAGTGTGTGAGTGTGTCTGTGCGTGTGCGGTGAGTGTGTGAGTGAGTCTGTGGGTGTGGTGAGTGTGTGAGTGAGTCTGTGGGTGTGGTGAGTGTGTGAGTGAGTCTGTGTGTGCGGTGAGTGTGTGAGTGAGTCTGTGTGTGCGGTGAGTGTGTGAGTGTGTCTGTGCGTGTGCGGTGAGTGTGTGAGTGAGTCTGTGGGTGTGGTGAGTGTGTGAGTGAGTCTGTGGGTGTGGTGAGTGTGTGAGTGTGTCTGTGCGTGTGCGGTGAGTGTGTGAGTGAGTCTGTGGGTGTGGTGAGTGTGTGAGTGAGTCTGTGCGTGTGCGGTGAGTGTGTGAGTGAGTCTGTGGGTGTGGTGAGTGTGTGAGTGAGTCTGTGTGTGTGCGGTGAGTGTGTGAGTGAGTCTGTGGGTGTGGTGAGTGTGTGAGTGAGTCTGTGTGTGCGGTGAGTGTGTGAGTGTGTCTGTGCGTGTGCGGTGAGTGTGTGAGTGAGTCTGTGGGTGTGGTGAGTGTGTGAGTGAGTCTGTGGGTGTGGTGAGTGTGTGAGTGTGTCTGTGCGTGTGCGGTGAGTGTGTGAGTGAGTCTGTGGGTGTGGTGAGTGTGTGAGTGAGTCTGTGCGTGTGCGGTGAGTGTGTGAGTGAGTCTGTGGGTGTGGTGAGTGTGTGAGTGAGTCTGTGTGTGTGCGGTGAGTGTGTGAGTGAGTCTGTGGGTGTGGTGAGTGTGTGAGTGTGTCTGTGCGTGTGCGGTGAGTGTGTGAGTGAGTCTGTGGGTGTGGTGAGTGTGTGAGTGAGTCTGTGCGTGTGCGGTGAGTGTGTGAGTGAGTCTGTGGGTGTGGTGAGTGTGTGAGTGAGTCTGTGTGTGTGCGGGGTGCGGTTTGTTTTTTTGTGAGTGGGGGAGGAGTTATGACGGGTCATGCACTTGTGACATCAGGTGCTGATGCTCCAGGTGTCACACACTGACAAATCGACATGATGTCACAAACATTCAGCACCCCAGACTGGACAGGACGCCATGCAGAATAATAAACAATAGTAACTCGTCCTCCATCTCTCCGAAAACAATCCCTCGTCTGCAGAAGATTTAAGACCAACTGACCAGCTGTGTGACCAACCTCCTCATTAGACGATCTTCCTCGTGTCACATGGGATAAGAGTTCAGTTATGTTAGAATCAACACCTGCGGCAAGTAGACAAGACCAACTTTAGGGATTTCGGCCAAGAGTTCGAAGAATAATTTACAGGTAATCTTCAATTCTGTTATCTGGACCATCCTTCAACCAAACGCACTAGGCTCCTGGCAACAGCAGACGGGAAACCAGTAGAGATGGAGGAAAAGACAGAGAATGAGGAGGTGCAGGAGGAGAAGAAAGATCAGGCACAGGAGGAGGAGGAAAGCAAGCAAGATGAAGCAAAGAAGGAGCAGGAGGAGGACAAGGAGACATCGGTACAGGAAACAGAGACCAAAAATGAGGTGACAGAGCAAAGAGCGGGCGCTAATGAGGACAAAGAGGACCAACCCAAGCAAGAGGAGGAGAAAGAGGAAGTGGCAAAAAAGGAGGAGGGAACAGAGGAGACGGAGGAGGACAGTAAGGAAAAGACGGAGCAGAAGGCGGCAGAGGAAGAGAAGCCGGCAGAGGAAGAGAAAGTGGGAGAGGAAGAGAAGCCGTCAGAGGAAGAGAAGGTGGGAGAGGAAGAGAAGCCGTCAGAGGAAGAGAAGGTGGGAGAGGAACAGAAGCCGGCAGAGGAAGAGAAAATGGGAGAGGAAGAGAAGCCGTCAGAGGAAGAGAAGGTGGGAGAGGAACAGAAGCCGGCAGAGGAAGAGAAAATGGGAGAGGAAGAGAAGCCGTCAGAGGAAGAGAAGGTGGGAGAGGAACAGAAGCCGACAGAGGAAGAGAAAATGGGAGAGGAAGAGAAGCCGGCAGAGGAAGAGAAGGTGGGAGAGGAAGAGAAGCTGGCAGAGAAAGAGAAGCTGGCAGAGGAAGAGAAGCCGGCAGAGGAAGAGAAGGTGGGAGAAGAAGAGAAAGTGGGAGAGGAAGTGAAGCCGGCAGAGGAAGAGAAAGTGGGAGAGGAAGAGAAGCCGTCAGAGGAAGAGAAGGTGGGAGAAGAAGAGAAGGTGGGAGAGGAAGGGAAACCAGCAGAGGAAGAGAAAGTGGGAGAGGAAGAGAAACCGGCAGAGGAAGAGAAGGTGGGAGAGGAAGAGAAGCCGGCAGAAGAAGAGAAAGTGGGAGAGGAAGAGAAGCCGGCAGAGGAAGAGAAAGTGGGAGAGGAAGAGAAGCCGGCAGAGGAAGAGAAGGTGGGAGAGGAAGAGAAAGTGGGAGAGGAAGAGAAGGTGGGAGAGGAAGAGAAGCCGGCAGAGGAAGAGAAAGTGGGAGAGGAAGAGAAACCGGCAGAGGAAGAGAAAGTGGGAGAGGAAGAGAAGGTGGGAGAGGAAGAGAAAGTGGGAGAGGAAGAGAAAGTGGGAGAGGAAGAGAAGCCGGCAGAGGAAGAGAAAGTGGGAGAGGAAGAGAAACCGGCAGAGGAAGAGAAAGTGGGAGAGGAAGAGAAAGTGGGAGAGGAAGAGAAACCAGCAGAGGAAGGGAAAGTGGGAGAGGAAGAGAAACCAGCAGAGGAAGAGAAAGTGGGAGAGGAAGAGAAGGTGGGAGAGGAAGAGAAACCGGCCGAGGAAGAGAAAGTGGGAGAGGAAGAGAAAGTGGGAGAGGAAGAGAAAGTGGGAGAGGAAGAGAAAGTGGGAGAGGAAGAGAAGGTGGGAGAGGAAGAGAAAGTGGGAGAGGAAGAGAAACCGGCAGAGGAAGAGAAAGTGGGAGAGGAAGAGAAAGTGGGAGAGGAAGAGAAAGTGGGAGAGGAAGAGAAACCGGCAGAGGAAGAGAAAGTGGGAGAGGAAGAGAAAGTGGGAGAGGAAGAGAAAGTGGGAGAGGAAGAGAAGGTGGGAGAGGAAGAGAAACCGGCAGAGGAAGAGAAAGTGGGAGAGGAAGAGAAGCCGGCAGAGGAAGAGAAGGTGGGAGAGGAAGAGAAGCCGGCAGAGGAAGAGAAGGTGGGAGAGGAAGAGAAAGTGGGAGAGGAAGAGAAGCCGGCAGAGGAAGAGAAGCCAGCAGAGGAAGAGAAGGTGGGAGAGGAAGAGAAGCCGGCAGAGGAAGAGAAGGTGGGAGAGGAAGAGAAGTCGGCAGAGGAAGAGAAGGTGGGAGAGGAAGAGAAAGTGGGAGAGGAAGAGAAAGTGGGAGAGGAAGAGAAAGTGGGAGAGGAAGAGAAGCCGGCAGAGGAAGAGAAAGTGGGAGAGGAAGAGAAAGTGGGAGAGGAAGAGAAGCCGGCAGAGGTAGAGAAGGTGGGAGAGGAAGAGAAACCGGCAGAGGAAGAGAAAGTGGGAGAGGAAGAGAAGGTGGGAGAGGAAGAGAAGGTGGGAGAGGAAGAGAAGCCGGCAGAGGAAGAGAAACCGGCAGAAGAAGAGAAAGTGGGAGAGGAAGAGAAGGTGGGAGAGGAAGAGAAAGTGGGAGAGGAAGAGAAGGTGGGAGAGGAAGAGAAGGTGGGAGAGGAAGAGAAGGTGGGAGAGGAAGAGAAAGTGGGAGAGGAAGAGAAGGTGGGAGAGGAAGAGAAACTGGGAGAGGAAGAGAAAGTGGGAGAGGAAGAGAAAGTGGGAGAGGAAGAGAAGGTGGGAGAGGAAGAGAAACCGGCAGAGGAAGAGAAGCCGGCAGAGGAAGAGAAGCCGGCAGAGGAAGAGAAAGTGGGAGAGGAAGAGAAAGTGGGAGAGGAAGAGAAGGTGGGAGAGGAAGAGAAAGTGGGAGAGGAAGAGAAGGTGGGAGAGGAAGAGAAGGTGGGAGAGGAAGAGAAACCGGCAGAGGAAGAGAAGCCGGCAAAGGAAGAGAAAGTGGGAGAGGAAGAGAAAGTGGGAGAGGAAGAGAAGGTGGGAGAGGAAGAGAAAGTGGGAGAGGAAGAGAAAGTGGGAGAGGAAGAGAAGGTGGGAGAGGAAGAGAAGGTGGGAGAGGAAGAGAAGAAGGGAGAGGAAGAGAAACCGGCAGAGGAAGAGAAGGTTGGAGAGGAAGAGAAGCCGGCAAAGGAAGAGAAAGTGGGAGAGGAAGAGAAAGTGGGAGAGGAAGAGAAGCCAGCAGAGGAAGAGAAAGTGGGAGAGGAAGAGAAAGTGGGAGAGGAAGAGAAACCGGCAGAGGAAGAGAAAGTTGGAGAGGAAGAGAAAGTGGGAGAGGAAGAGAAAGTGGGAGAGGAAGAGAAGCCGGCAGAGGAAGAGAAAGTGGGAGAGGAAGAGAAAGTGGGAGAGGAAGAGAAGCCGGCAGAAGAAGAGAAAGTGAGAGAGGAAGAGAAGCCGGCAGAGGAAGAGAAAGTGGGAGAGGAAGAGAAAGTGGGAGAGGAAGAGAAGCCGGCAGAAGAAGAGAAAGTGGGAGAGGAAGAGAAGCCGGCAGAAGAAGAGAAACCGTTAGAAGAAGAGAAAGTGGGAGAGGAAGAGAAGCCGGCAGAAGAAGAGAAAGTGGGAGAGGAAGAGAAAGTGGGAGAGGAAGAGAAGCCGGCAGAAGAAGAGAAACCGTCAGAAGAAGAGAAAGTGGGAGAGGAAGAGAAGGTGGGAGAGGAAGAGAAGCTGGCAGAAGAAGAGAAAATGGGAGAGGAAGAGAAGCCGGCAGAGGAAGAGAAACCGTCAGAAGAAGAGAAAGTGGGAGAGGAAGAGAAGGTGGGAGAGGAAGAGAAACCGGCAGAAGAAGAGAAAGTGGGAGAGGAAGAGAAGCCGGCAGAGGAAGAGAAACCGTCAGAAGAAGAGAAAGTGGGAGAGGAAGAGAAGCGGGCAGAAGAAGAGAAAGTGGGAGAGGAAGAGAAGCCGGCAGAAGAAGAGAAAGTGGGAGAGGAAGAGAAAGTGGGAGAGGAAGAGAAGGTGGGAGAGGAAGAGAAACCAGCAGAGGAAGAGAAGGTGGGAGAGGAAGAGAAGCCGGCAGAAGAAGAGAAAGTGGGAGAGGAAGAGAAGCCGGCAGAGGAAGAGAAACCGTCAGAAGAAGAGAAAGTGGGAGAGGAAGAGAAGCGGGCAGAAGAAGAGAAAGTGGGAGAGGAAGAGAAGCGGGCAGAAGAAGAGAAAGTGGGAGAGGAAGAGAAGCCGGCAGAAGAAGAGAAAGTGGGAGAGGAAGAGAAGCGTGCAGAAGAAGAGAAAGTGGGAGAGGAAGAGAAGGTGGGAGAGGAAGAGAAGCCGGCAGAAGAAGAGAGAGTGGGAGAGGAAGAGAAGGTGGGAGAGGAAGAGAAACCGGCCGAGGAAGAGAAAGTGGGAGAGGAAGAGAAGGTGGGAGAGGAAGAGAAACCAGCAGAGGAAGAGAAGGTGGGAGAGGAAGAGAAACCGGCAGAGGAAGAGAAAGTGGGAGAGGAAGAGAAGCCGGCAGAGGAAGCGATGGCGGCAGAGGAAGAGAAGGTGGGAGAGGAAGAGAAACCGGCAGAGGAAGAGAAGGTGGGAGAGGAAGAGAAGCCGGCAGAGGAAGAGAAGCCGGCAGAAGAAGAGAAGGTGGGAGAGGAAGAGAAAGTGGGAGAGGAAGAGAAACCGGCAGAGGAAGAGAAGCCAGCAGAGGAAGAGAAGCCAGCAGTGGAAGAGAAAGTGGGAGAGGAAGAGAAGGTGGGAGAGGAAGAGAAGCCGGCAGAGGAAGAGAAGGTGGGAGAGGAAGAGAAGCCGGCAGAGGAAGAGAAGCCGGCAGAAGAAGAGAAGGTGGGAGAGGAAGAGAAAGTGGGAGAGGAAGAGAAGGTGGGAGAGGAAGAGAAGCCGGCAGAGGAAGAGAAAGTGGGAGAGGAAGAGAAGCCGGCAGAGGAAGAGAAGCCAGCAGTGGAAGAGAAAGTGGGAGAGGAAGAGAAGGTGGGAGAGGAAGAGAAGCCGGCAGAGGAAGAGAAAGTGGGAGAGGAAGAGAAGCCGGCAGAGGAAGAGAAGCCAGCAGTGGAAGAGAAAGTGGGAGAGGAAGAGAAGGTGGGAGAGGAAGAGAAGCCGGCAGAGGAAGAGAAAGTGGGAGAGGAAGAGAAGCCGGCAGAGGAAGAGAAGCCAGCAGTGGAAGAGAAAGTGGGAGAGGAAGAGAAGGTGGGAGAGGAAGAGAAGCCGGCAGAGGAAGAGAAGCCGGCAGAGGAAGAGAAGCCGGTAGAGGAAGAGAAAGTGGGAGAGGAAGAGAAGCCGGCAGAGGAAGAGAAGGTGGGAGAGGAAGAGAAGGTGGGAGAGGAAGAGAAGCCGGCAGAGGAGGAGAAGGTGGGAGAGGAAGAGAAGGTGGGAGTGGAAGAGAAGCCAGCAGAGGAAGAGAAGCCGGCAGAGGAAGAGAAGGTGGGAGAGGAAGAGAAGCCGGCAGAAGAAGAGATGGTGGGAGAGGAAGAGAAGGTGGGAGAGGTAGAGAAAGTGGGAGAGGAAGAGAAGGTGGGAGAGGAAGAGAAATTGGGAGAGGAAGAGAAAGTGGGAGAGGAAGAGAAGCCGGCAGAGGAAGAGAAACCGGCAGAAGAAGAGAAAGTGGGAGAGGAAGAGAAGCCGGCAGAGGAAGAGAAGCCGGCAGAGGAAGAGAAGGTGGGAGAGGAAGAGAAGCCGGCAGAGGAAGAGAAACCGGCAGAGGAAGAGAAACCGGCAGAAGAAGAGAAAGTGGGAGAGGAAGAGAAGCCGGCAGAGGAAGAGAAACCGGCAGAAGAAGAGAAAGTGGGAGAGGAAGAGAAGCCGGCAGAGGAAGAGAAACCGGCAGAAGAAGAGAAAGTGGGAGAGGAAGAGAAGGTGGGAGAGGAAGAGAAAGTGGGAGAGGAAGCGAAAGTGGGAGAGGAAGACAAGCCGGCAGAGGAAGAGAAGCCGGCAGAAGAAGAGAAGCCGGCAGAGGAAGAGAAAGTGGGAGAGGAAGAGAAGGTGGGAGAGGAAGAGAAGCCGGCAGAGGAAGAGAAACCGGCAGAAGAAGAGAAAGTGGGAGAGGAAGAGAAGGTGGGAGAGGAAGAGAAGCCGGCAGAGGAAGAGAAGCCGGCAGAGGAAGAGAAAGTGGGAGAGGAAGAGAAGGTGGGAGAGGAAGAGAAGCCAGCAAAGGAAGAGAAAGTGGGAGAGGAAGAGAAACCGACAGAAGAGAAGGTGGGAGAGGAAGAGAAACCGGCAGAGGAAGAGAAGGTGGGAGAGGAAGAGAAGCCGGCAGAGGAAGAGAAGGTGGGAGAGGAAGAGAAGCCGGCAGAGGAAGAGAAGGTGGGAGAGGAAGAGAAGCCGGCAGAGGAAGTGAAGGTGGGAGAGGAAGAGAAACCGGCAGAGGAAGAGAAACCGGCCGAGGAAGAGAAGCCGGCAGCGGAAAAGAAGGTGGGAGAGGAAGAGAAGGAGGAAGTGCCAGTAAAGGAGCTGGAAACAGAGGAGGTGAAGGAGGAGACTAAGGATGAGTCAAAAGAAGAAGAGAAAAAGGAAGAGAAAGCAGAAGAGAAGCCGGCTGATTTGGCGAAGGTAGAGGAGACAGAGAAGGGAAAAGAAAAAGAGGAAGAAGTGAAAATGGAGGGGATGGTGGAGCAGCGAATGATCGAGCCAGAGGAAGGGAAACAAGAGGAAGAAAAGGTTGAAGAGAGGATGGAGGATGTGGTAAAGCAAGAACCTGATGTGACGGAAAGAATGGAGACACCGGCTGGAATTCAGCTGGAGAGTGAAGAAGCAGAGAAAAAAAAAGAGGACGAAATAGAGCAAGAGAAGGAAATGAAAAAGGAGGCTGGAGAAAAACCGATGGCAGAATCTCCAACAGTTGTGTGTCAGAGGCAGGATGACCTGAGCGAGGAGAGTGACGAGTCACAATCAGGTATGGTAACAGTGTCATCATCATCAATTGACGAGGTGTGTGATCTGCCATTGGTGGAAAAGAAAGAAAAGGAGGCAGAAAAAGGCAAAGATAAAGAGGGTGCAGAGAAACATGATAAAATAGAGATAGAGGACCAAGAAAAAGCAGAAAAGATGGAAGAGACAGAGCCAGGAGATGAGGAGAAGCCTGCAGAGGAAGTGAAGGCAGCAGAGGAAGAAAAACCGGCAGAGGAAGCGATGGCGGCAGAGGAAGAGAAGGTAGGAGAGGAAGAGAAGGTGGGAGAGGAAGAGAAACCAGCAGAAGAAGAGAAGGTGGGAGAGGAAGAGAAACCGGCAGAGGAAGAGAAGCCGGCAGAGGAAGAGAAGGTAGGAGAGGAAGAGAAGGTGGGAGAGGAAGAGAAGCCGGCAGAGGAAGAGAAACCGGCAGAAGAAGAGAAGGTGGGAGAGGAAGAGAAACCGGCAGAGGAAGAGAAGCCGGCAGAGGAAGAGAAGGTAGGAGAGGAAGAGAAGGTGGGAGAGGAAGAGAAGCCAGCAGAGGAAGAGAAACCGGCAGAAGAAGAGAAGGTGGGAGAGGAAGAGAAACCGGCAGAGGAAGAGAAACCGGCAGAGGAAGAGAAAGTGGCAGAGGAAGAGAAACCGGCAGAGGAAGAGAAGGTGGGAGAGGAAGAGAAGGTAGGAGTGGAAGAGAAGCCGGCAGAGGAAGAGAAGGTGGGAGAGGAAGAGAAAGTGGGAGAGGAAGAGAAAGTGGGAGAGGAAGAGAAACCGGCAGAGGAAGAGAAACCGGCAGAGGAAGCGATGGCGGCAGAGGAAGAGAAGCCAGCAGAGGAAGAGAAAGTGGGAGAGGAAGAGAAGGTGGGAGAGGAAGAGAAAGTGGGAGAGGAAGAGAGGCCGGCAGAGGAAGAGAAGGTGGGAGAGGAAGAGAAGCTGGCAGAGGAAGAGAAGGTGGGAGAGGAAGAGAAGCCGGCAGAGGAAGAGAAGCCGGCAGAGGAAGAGAAGGTGGGAGAGGAAGAGAAGCCGGCAGAGGAAGAGAAGGTGGCAGAGGAAGAGAAGCCGGCAGAGGAAGAGAAGCCGGCAGAGGGAGAGAAGCCGGCAGAGGGAGAAGAGACCGTAGGGGAAGAGTTGATAGAGAAAGAATATGCAGCAGACATATGTGAGTTGCAGGACAGTGATCTGAAAGAGGAAAGAGAAAGAGCAATGTCTGATATACTAACTGTATCAATATCATCATCAATTGATTCGGTGTGTGAACTGCCATCGGAGGAGGGAGAGAAAGGTGAAGAAGAAAAAGAGGGAGCAGAGAAAGAAGAGAAAGCAGAAACGATGGAAGTGGAACCCAAGATCGCAGTAGGGGAAGCAGAGAAGGCGGAAGGCGAAGAGAAGGCGGCAGAGGAAGAGAAGGTGGGAGAGGAAGAGAAACCGGCAGAGGAAGAGAAGGTGGGAGAGGAAGAGAAGGTGGGTGAGGAAGAGAAGCCGGCAGAGGAAGAGAAGCCGGCAGAGGAAGAGAAGGTGGTTGAGGAAGCAATAGCGCCAGAGGAAGAGAAGGTGGGAGAGGAAGAGAAGGTGGGCAAGGAAGAGAAACCGGCAGAGGAAGAGAAGGTGGGCGAGGAAGAGAAACCGGCAGAGGAAGAGAAGCCGGCAGAGGAAGAGAAGGTGGGCGAGGAAGAGAAGGTGGGAGAGGAAGAGAAACCGACAGAGGAAGAGAAGGTAGGAGAGGATGAGAAGCCAGCAGAGGAAGAGAAGCTGGCAGAGGAAGAGAAGCTGGCAGAGGAAGAGAAGGTGGGAGAGGAAGCAATAGCGCCAGAGGAAGAGAAGCCGGCAGAGGAAGAGAAGCCGGCAGAGGAAGAGAAGGCGGCAGAGGAAGAGCAGGTGGGAGAGGAAGCAATAGCGCCAGAGGAAGAGAAGCCGGCAGAGGAAGAGAAACCGGCAGAGGAAGAGAAGCCGGCAGAGGAAGAGAAGGTGGGAGAGGAAGCAATAGTAGCAGAGGAAGAGAAGGTGGGAGAGGAAGAGAAGGTGGGAGAGGAAGAGAAACCGGCCGAGGAAGCAATAGCAGCAGAGGAAGAGAAGCCGGCAGAGGAAGAGAAGGTGGTGGAGAAAGAAGAGGTCAAAGAGATAGAACCAGAAGCGGAAGAGAAGCTTAAGGAAGAAGAAAAGGAGGCGGTTGTGGAAGAGAAGAGGGTTGAGAAAATGTTAAGGAGAGCGGAAGTCAAGGGCGCAGAAGGAGAGGATAAGAGAAAAGTTGAGAAGATGGACAGTGTGGTGAAGATGGTGGTGAAGGTGGTGGAAAGAGTGGTGGACAGGGTCATGGAGAAGGCAATAGAGAAGATGGTGGAGTACGGAAAGAACAAAATGGGCGAGAAGGAGAAAATGGTGAAGGTGGTGGAGAAGGTGGTGGAGAATGTAGTGGAGAAAGTAGAGAAGATAATGGAAGATCTGGGGAAGATGGAAGATGTGGCGGAGAAGAAGATCGAAAGGATGGTGGACCTGGTGGTGGAGGAGGGGCAAAAGATGTTTGAGAAGATGATGGAAAAGATGGGAAAGATGGTGGAGGAGGAGAAGAGGGACACCGCGTCAGCAGCAACGTGCGAAAGAGAACTGCAACAGTCCAGAAGGGAAGTGGCGACAATGAAAGAGCAGGGGGCGGCGAAAACAAAGGCACCGGTGAAAGAGGAGGCACCGAGGAGAGAGGAGGCACCGGTGAAAGAGGAGGCACCGGCGAGACAAGAGGCACCGGCCAGAGAGGAGGCACCGGCCAGAGTGCCGGCGCAGGCAAAAGGACCGGCACAGGCAAAGGTGCCGGCACCGGTGAAAGGGCAAGGCTTGGCGAAAGGGCAAGGCGCGCCGAAGAAACAGGCGTCGGCTAAAGGGCAGGGGGCGGTGAAGAAACAGCCGAAGGAGCAGGAAGCGGGGAAAAGGACGGAGAGCAAAGAGGAGCCCTCGCTGACGCCGGATGAGCAGCAAGAATTCCGCCAAATCTTTGACTTGCTGGTTGACAAAGCCGGGGGGCTGCTCGATTTCAGCAGCTACCAGTTGCTGCTGAAGAGCGAAAACTTCTCGGCCGGCGAAGCAAAAGCTCGCGAGACCTTCAAGCGCCTGGACGCCGACCGGGACGGACACGTGGGGTTCGAAGACTTCCTGAGCACGATGACCGACGCCGAGCTCTTCTCCCAATTCTTCTCGGAGCTGCCGAACAGCAGCGAGGACTCGGACTTGCAGAAGGGCTACGTGGACAACACGGTGTTCTTTGAGATCCTCTCGAGGCTCCTGGCCTCCCATATAATCTCCGAGGACTCGACTGGCAAGATCATCGAGTACTTTTACAAGAAGAAGAAAGGGGCTAAGCTGAAGACAAAGAAGGAAAGCAAAGGGGCTTGCCCGAGTATGGTGGACAGCACTTTCCTGGGAGTCTCGGTATACAGCTTGATTCAATACCTGGACATCCTGGGGCCGGACGAACAATACAAAGAGATTTCTCTCAAACCTGAGCAGATCACGGCTTTCCGCGAGGTCTTCCAGATCTTCGCCACCAACAGTGAAGAGCGCATTGATGTCTCGGCGTTGGTCAACATGATGAACCAGCTTCAGATCCCGCTGAGGAACCCCTTCGCCTCCAACGAAATGAAGTGCGCGGCCGTGAACTGGGGCAAGCCCGTGGACTTCCGCGACTTCCTCACCATCTTGTCGGACACCAACACCTTCGCTCAGTTCCTCGCTCCGCAGTTGCCCGACTCCACCCATTCCCTGTCGCCGGAGGTGATGCCCTTTGAGGTGCTTCTGCGGGTCATCGACACGCCTCTGATCGGGGCGCAGACCAGGGCCACCCTCACCGCGTACTACCAGAAGAAGCTCGAAGACGTTAAGCCCCGGCCGGCGCCGCAGAAGGTCCGGCCCACTTCCAAGGCCGCGGGCGCTCCCGGCGCCGGCGGCGCTGCCCGTCCCCACCCGGTCCAGCAGCAGCAGTCGACCCAGACCAGCAGGCTCACCCTACCGCCGCCCAAACCGCAGAAGGTGACCAGCCCCAGCATGCCCAAGCCCAAGCGATCGGCCTCGCCCAGCAAGGCTGCCCGGCCCGTCACCACCGGCGGGCAGGCGCTCCGTGAGCGGGCCAAGGAGAAGACCGACGAGTACACCCGCAACGTGCTGGCCAACCGCCAGTACTACGAGAAGAAGTTCCGGCCCGTCATGAGGAACCCAGCCTTCCACAACGCCTTCCGCGAGTACACCTGGACGTGGCGGGCGCCCTCGGTGGACCGCAGTCGGACCCCGGGGTCGAAGAAGAAGAGGGAGGATAAGGGGAAAAAGGAGAAATAGGAGTAACTATTAACGAGCGGGGCGCATGCCTGGGGGAAGCCTGCACTCACCCTAACTTTGCTCAGGCTGCGCTCACATTTCTGTACCGAAAGGGAAAGCGTCATTTGCCCGACCGAATGTGAAATAAAAACAACATCTCTACAATTCGCAGCGGCCTCATTTCGATCCGGAACGGAGGAAGGCGGGCGCGGGGGGGGGGAAACGCGGGGAACTACACGCTGGATATCGGGAGCGGGACAGGGGGGACGGGTCTCTGCGGGGAGAGACACACACACACACATTCGGGGGGGGTTTAACGTCGTAGATCACAGCGACGCAGGAACAGAAGGAGGCCATTCCAGCCCGTTCCGCCATTCAATGAGATCATGGCTGATGCGTGACCTGACCCCACCCACCTTCGCCCCGTAACCCCGTAGAAGGGCGATGGCCTTTTAGCAGGGGTAGCTGGAGTGGGTGGAGTTTCTGATTTCCAGGCATGGACCTGAAATGATGACTCTGTCTCTCTCTCTCTCCTGAGGGCAAAGGCTCCCAGCATGTCCTATCTGTGCTTTGTCACCTTGAGACCATTGCAGGAACTGTCTTTTGCAGACCGCTGGTAAAACTACCACAAATGCCCCATCCCACAATAGAGAGTAGGAATAAATGGGTCTTTTTCAGGGTGGCAGGCGGTGACTAGTGGGGTACCGCAGGGATCAGTGCTTGGGCTCCAGCTATTCACAATATGTATCAATGATTTGGATGAGGGAACCAAATGTAATATTTCCAAGTTTGCTGACGACAGGAAACTAGGAGGGATTGTGAGTTGTGAGGAGGATGCAAAGAGGCTTCAAGGCGATTTAGACAAGTTGAGTGAGTGGGCAAATTCATGGCAGATGCAGTATAACGTGGATAAATGTGAAGTTATCCACTTCGGTAGGAAAAACAGAAAGGTAGAGTATTTTTTAAATGGTGCTAGATTGGGAAATGCTGATGTACAAAGGGACCTGGGTGCCCTTGTACACCAATCACTGAAAGCAAACATGCAGGTGCAGCAAGCAGTTAGGAAGGCAAATGATATGTTGGCCTTCATTGCAAGAGGATTTGAGTACAGGAGCAAGGATGTCTTACTACAGTTATACAGGGCCGTGGTGAGACCACACCTGGAGTACTGTGTGCAGTTTTGGTCTCCTTACCTAAGAAAGGATATACTTGCCACAGAGGGAGTGCAGCGAAGGTTCACCAGACTGATTCCTGGGATGGCAGGCCTGTCGTATGAGGAGAGATTGGGTCGACTAGGCCTGTATTCACTCGCGTTTAGAAGAATGAGAGGGGATCTCATTGAAATGTATAAAATTCTGACAGGGCTAGACAGACTGGATGCAGGGAGGATGTTTCCCCTGGCTGGGGGGTCTAGAACGAGGGGTCACAGTCTCAGGATACGGGGTCGGACATTTAGGACTGAGATGAGGAGAAATGTCTTCACTCAGAGGGTGGTGAACCTGTGGAATTCTCCACCACAGAAGGCTGTGGAGGCCAAGTCACTGAATATATTTAAGAAGGAGATAGATAGATTTCTAGACACAAAAGGCATCAAGGGGTGTGGGGAGAGAGCGAGAATATGGTATTGAGATAGAGGATCAGTCATGATCATATTGAATGGCGGAGCAGGCTCGAAGGGCCGACTCCTGCTCCAATTTTTCTATGTTTCTATCCCTCGTCATCACACAGTCCACAATCAATGGCTCAGTTAGGTTCCATTGGGGTAGAGGTTCTCTTATAGACCCACAATCTGGTCATGCAAGAAAGACTTTCTCCAGCGCCTTTCACCACCTCCGGACGTCCCAAAGTGCTTCACAGCCAATGAAGTACTTTTCTGAAGTGTGGTCACTGTTGTAATGTAGGAAACGCGGCAGCCAATTTGCGCACAGCAAGTTCCCACAAACAGCAATGTGATAATGACCAGATTTTTTTGGTGATGTTGATTGAGGGATTACTATTGGCCCCAGGATACCGGGGAGAACTCCCCCCCTGCTCTTCTTCCAATAGTGGCCATGGAATCTTTTACGTCCACCCGAGAGGGCAGACAGGGCCTCGGTTTAACATCTTGTCCGAAAGACGGCACCTCCGACTGTGCGGCGCTCCCTCAGTACCGCCCCTCCGACAGTGCGGCGCTCCCTCAGTACTGCTCCTCCGACAGTGCGGCGCTCCCTCAGTACTGCCCCTCCGACAGTGCGGCGCTCCCTCAGTACCGCCCCTCCGACAGTGCGGCGCTCCCTCAGTACTGCTCCTCCGACAGTGCGGCGCTCCCTCAGTACTGCTCCTCCGACAGTGCGGCGCTCCCTCAGTACCGCCCCTCCGACAGTGCGGCGCTCCCTCAGTACTGCCCCTCCGACAGTGCGGCGCTCCCTCAGTACCGCCCCTCCGACAGTGCGGCGCTCCCTCAGTACCGCCCCTCCGACAGTGCGGCGCTCCCTCAGTACTGCTCCTCCGACAGTGTGGCGCTCCCTCAGTACTGCTCCTCCGACAGTGCAGCGCTCCCTCAGTACCGCCCCTCCGACAGTGCGGCGCTCCCTCAGTACTGCCCCTCCGACAGTGCGGCCCTCCCTCAGTACCGCCCCTCCGACAGTGCGGTGCTCCCTCAGTACTGCCCCTCCGACAATGCGGCGCTCCCTCAATACCGCCCCTCCGACAGTGCGGCGCTCCCTCAGTACCGCCCCGCCGACAGTGCGGCGCTCCCTCAGTACCGCCCCTCCGACAGTGCGGCGCTCCCTCAGTACTGTCCCTCCGACAGTGCGGCGCTCCCTCAGTACTGCCCCATCCGACAGTGCGGCGCTCCCTCAGTACTGCCCCTCCGACAGTGCGGCGCTCCCTCAGTACTGCCCCATCCGACAGTGCGGCGCTCCCTCAGTACCGCCCCTCCGACAGTGCGGTGCTCCCTCAGTACCGCCCCTCCGACAGTGCGGCGCTCCCTCAGTACTGCCCCATCCGACAGTGCGGCGCTCCCTCACTATCGCCTCTCCGACAGTGCGGCGCTCCCTCAGTACTGTCCCTCCGACAGTGCGGCGCTCCCTCAGTACTGCCCCATCCGACAGTGCGGCGCTCCCTCAGTACTGCCCCTCCGACAGTGCGGCGCTCCCTCAGTACTGCTCCATCCGACAGTGCGGCGCTCCCTCAGTACCGCCCCTCCGACAGTGCGGTGCTCCCTCAGTACCGCCCCTCCGACAGTGCGGCGCTCCCTCAGTACCGCTCCTCCGACAGTGCGGCGCTCCCTCAGTACTGCCCCTCCGACAGTGCGGCGCTCCCTCAGTACTGCCCCTCCGACAGTGCGGCGCTCCCTCAGTACTGCTCCTCCGACAGTGCGGCGCTCCCTCAGTACTGCTCCTCCGACAGTGCGGCGCTCCCTCAGTACCGCCCCTCCGACAGTGCGGCGCTCCCTCAGTACTGCCCCTCCGACAGTGCGGCGCTCCCTCAGTACCGCCCCTCCGACAGTGCGGCGCTCCCTCAGTACCGCCCCTCCGACAGTGCGGCGCTCCCTCAGTACTGCTCCTCCGACAGTGCGGCGCTCCCTCAGTACTGCTCCTCCGACAGTGCAGCGCTCCCTCAGTACTGCCCCTCCGACAGTGCGGCGCTCCCTCAGTACTGCCCCTCCGACAGTGCGGCCCTCCCTCAGTACCGCCCCTCCGACAGTGCGGTGCTCCCTCAGTACTGCCCCTCCGACAATGCGGCGCTCCCTCAGTACCGCCCCTCCGACAGTGCGGCGCTCCCTCAGTACCGCCCCGCCGACAGTGCGGCGCTCCCTCAGTACCGCCCCTCCGACAGTGCGGCACTCCCTCAGTACTGCACTGGCGTGTCAGCCTAGATTGTTGTGCTGTATATCCTACGTAATTTCTATGTAAATGCAGTCGCCCCCATCCTAAAGCGTCCCCCCCCTGCCAAGAGGGTTCAAACGAACGGTATCTCTCCTCCCTCTGTTGGCTGGAACACTCATTAGCAACTGAGGGCTGTCAGTGGGGGCACACCCACATTGCAAAGTGGCACTTATTTGGCAGTCATACCCCGGGGAGACTGGGGAATAGACCAGGCATGCCTGGAGCTGCTGCGTTGAAGTGAGGGGCTGTCGGGCAAGAGAAGAGGGAGCTTTACTTTACACACGGCTGTACCTAGGAGTGCTTAGTGCTAATACTGAGTGTCTGAAATGGGAATGTGTTCAGTGCTGTCGAAACCCTCGTCCATGCCCTTGTTAACTCCAGACTCGACTATTCCAATGCTCTCCTGGGCCAGCCTTCCACCTTCCATCCTCCGTAAACTTCAGCTCATCCTAAACTCTGCTGCCCCGTGTCCTAACTCGCACCAAGTCCTGTTCACCCATCACCCCTGTGCTCGCTGACCTACATTGGCTCCCGGTCCGGCAACGCCTTCGATTTTAAAATTCTCATCCTCGTTTTCAAAACCCTCCGTGGGCTCCTCACTCTCTCTCTATCTCTGTAACATCCGCCAGCCCCCGCAACCCTCCGAGATCTCTGCGCTCCTCCCAATTCTGGCCTCTTGCGTATCCCCCGATTTCCATCGCTCCACCATTGGCGACCGCGCCAGGGCCCCGAGCTCTGGAATTTCCTCCCTAAACCTCTCCGCCTCTCTCTCCTCCTTTAAGACGCTCCTTAAAACCGACCTCTTTGACCAAGCTTTTGGTCAGCTGTCCCTAATATCTCCTTATGTGGCTCGGTGTCAAAATGTGTCTGATAATCGCTCCTGTGAAGCGCCCTGGGACGTTTTACTACGTTAAAGGTGCTATATAAATGCAAGATGTTGTTGTTCCACAAGTCCTTAGTGAGTGAAGGTTCCTGGTGGTTGTGTGTAACTGCAGATGCAGCGGGAAACCGACACCTGAACATCTCCAGTGAATGGGAGGGGTGGGAGGGAGGAGGTACAGTCAGACCAACCGAGAAACTCCAGGATGATTTGGACAGGTTGGGTGATTGGGCAGAAGCATGGCAGATGCAATATAACGTGGATAAATGCGAGGTTAGCCATTCTGGTGTCAAAAACAGGAAGGCAGATTATTATCTGAATGGCAATAGATTGGGAGAAGGGGAAGTGCAACGAGACCTGGGTGTCCTTGTGCACCAGTCGCTGAAGGTAAGCATGCAGGTGCAGCAGGCGGTTAAGAAGGCAAATGGTATGTTGGCCTTCATAGCGAGAGGGTTTGAGTACAGGAACAAGGATGTCTTGCTGCAGTTGTACAGGGCCTTGGTGAGACCACACCTTGAGTACTGTGTGCAGTTTTGGTCGCCTTATCTGAGGAAGGAGGTTCTTGCCATGGAAGGAGTTCAGCGAAGATTCACCAGGCTGATACCTGGGATGGCAGGAATGACGTATGAGGAGAGATTGGGTCGATTGGGCTTATACTCGCTGGAGTTTAGAAGAATGAGAGGGGATCTCGTTGAAACTTATAAAATTCTGAAAGGACTGGACAGACTTGATGCAGGAAGGATGTTCCCGATGGTCGGGGAGTCCAGAACCAGAGGTCACAGTCTAAGGATAAGGGGTAAGCCATTTAGGACAGAAATGAGGAGGAATTTCTTCACCCAGAGAGTGGTGAACCTGTGGAATTCTCTACCACAGAAGGCAGTTGAGGCCAATTCATTAAATATATTCAAGAAGGAGTTAGATATATTTCTTAAGGCTAAAGAGATCAAGGGATATGGGGAGAAAGCAGGGACAGGGTACTGAGTTTGGATGATCAGCCATGATCGCATTGAATGGCGGAGCAGGCTAGAGGGGCCGAATGGCCTACTCCTGCTCCTATCTTCTATGTTTCTATGAGTGCTAGGAGGCCTCCCCAACTTCAGCGGCTCCTCCCCATCGCCGTTAGCTTGGACTCCGCAATAGGACCTCCCCATTGAGTGAAGCATCAACTCCCCAAGACCTGGGGGGGGCTGGCTGCACCATCCCAGCCGCCAAGGTCCCCCTTCCGCTGACCCCCCCCCCCCCGCCACCCCGATTCAGCCTCAGCCCCAGCCCAGTCTCAGACCCTGGCTTGGCTGTGTGTGGAGGGGAGTGTGGGGTTGCGGGGCGGGTGGGGGCTGGGGGAGAGGTGGGCGGCAAGCGATGGGCCCCTTCTATAATCCTGGCTAGCCGGTGCTGTACTGAGCCGTACTATCCCAGTATACAGGGGGTTTCCAATCCTGAGCGCTCCCCACCACACCCCCCTCCCTGTTAAGTGGGTGCCTGTGGACTTTGAGAAAAGACTCCCATCTCTCCAGTGCCTTTCACCACCTCAGGACGTCCCAAAGCGCTTCAGAGCCAATGAAGTACTTTTGAAGTGTGCTCACTGTTGTAATGTGGGAAACGCAGCAGCCAATTTGCGCACAGCAAGCTCCCACAAACAGCAATGAGATAATGACCAGATAGTCTGTTTTAGTGATGTTGGTTGAGGGATAAATATTGGCCCCAGGACACTGGGGAGAACTCCCACCGGCTCTTCTTCCAATAGTGCCCATGGGATCTTTTACATCCACCTGAGAGGGCAGATGGGGCCTCAGTTAAATGTCTCATCTTAAAGACAGCACCTCCGACAGTGCAGTGCTCCCTCAGTACCGCCCCTCCGACAGTGCGCCGCTCCCTCAGTACCGCCCCTCCGACAGTGCGGCGCTCCCTCAGTATTGTCCCTCCGACAGTGCGGCGCTCCCTCAGTACCGCCCCTCCGACAGTGCGGCGCTCCCTCAGTACTGTCCCTCCGACAGTGCGGCGCTCCCTCAGCACTGCCCCTCCGACAGTGCGGCGCTCCCTCGGTACTGCCCCTCCGACAGTGCGGCGCTCCCTCAGTACCGCCCCTCCGACAGTGCGGCGCTCCCTCAGTAACGCCCCTCCGACAGTGCAGCGCTCCCTCAGTACCGCCCCTCCGACAAGGTAGGGTTAGGCTACTGCGGAGGTGTCAGAGGCAAACTTGTAGTGGAATCACTTGGTTCCAGTGTTCAGCGGTTTATAGTTTACTCCCAGTGAGAGATCATTTGGATATAATTTTTTTTAATGCATTGTCAGGCATCTTGTCGCTGGCAAGGCCGGCATTTATTGCCCAACCCTCGTTGCCTCTTGAGTGGACACTTCAACAACAACATGCATTTATCCAGTGCCTTTAACGATCTTATTGAATGGCGGAGCAGGCTCGAGGGGCCGAGTGGCCTACTCCTGCTCCTAATTCGTACGTATGTTCGTAAAACGTCCCAGGGTGCTTCACGGGAGCGATTATCAAACAAATTGACACCGAGCCACACGAGGAGATATTAGGGACAGGCGACCAAAAGCTTGGTCAAAGAGGTCGGTTTTAAGGAGCGTCTTAAAGGAGGAGAGAGAGAGTGGCGGAGAGGTTTGGGAGGGAATTCCAGAGCTCGGGGGCCCTGGCGCGGTCGCCAATGGTGGAGCGATGGAACTCGGGTGGGATGCGCGAGAGGCCAGAATTGGAGGAGGGCGGAGATCACTGGGAGGGTTGTGGGGGCCGGAGGAGGTTACAGAGATCGGGAGGGCGAGGGGGCCACGGAGGGTCAGCCACGTTGAGTGTGGGACTGGAGTCACCTGCAGGCCCAGACCGGGTTAAAAACAGCAGGTTTCCTTCTCTAAAGGGGCAGTAGTGAGCCTTTACGACCATGACTTCTGTCACTTTTACTGACACCAAACTTTTCTTCTTTCCCCCATCCCCCCCCGCCCCCCACCCCCCCCCCCCCCCCCCCCCCCCACTCCAGATTCTTTTCAAATTCTCAAAAAACTGGCACGGTGGGATGTGAACTCACTTTGCCTGGATTACCGGTCCAGTAACGTTAACTACCGGTGAGGTCAAGAGAGGCCTTTGCAACCTCAGGCTCAACCGGCTGCCGTTTTAGAAATTTGTTTTCAACCATGAAGGGAGCCTGCTCGTGATATAAGTCAATACTCAAGACAATGGTTGGTGACATCAGAGCTTGAAAGGCACAGAAAACTAACGTATTCTGATGTCAGAAGCTGCAACTGCACAAGACCTTGCATATCACAGGAACTTGGGGAGAGAGGCAAAGTAGATGGTGCTCGTGAGACATGCAACCAACCCGAGTGACTGCAATTCATTGAAAGGAAATCTATGCCGGAAATATGAAAGACCTCGACTGACTTGGGAGAGGTGATTTGGAACAGGAGGAGTAGTAGTCTGAGGAGAAGTGGCGAGGAGGAGGCCAAAAAAGAGAAGAAAAGGAGGAGGCGATGTTGAAGAGAAACGTCGACAAAAGAGCAGAAGTCGGCCAGGCGACAGCGGGCGAGAACGAGAGAACGAGGGAGGAGGCGCACGGGAAGGAAAGGGAGATGGAACCTTTCACGAGAATGGGTGACACCAGGGCAGAACGCTACCAGCAGGGGACAGGCAGGAGTGAGGGAAAGGAGGAGCAGGTGGAAAGCGTGGTGAAGGTGGTGGTGGAGGTGGTGGAGAGGGCGGTGGAGGAGTTGGTGGAGAAGATGGAGGTGAAGAAGGTGATGGAAAAGCTGGAGAAGATGTGGGAGGACATCAGAGAGATGCAAGTCAAGTCCAAGGAGAGGCGAGAGAAAACGGTGGAGGGGAAGGGGGAAAGGATGGTTGAGCAAGTGTCGGAGAAGGTGGGGAGGAGGATGGAGGAGGGAGAGAAGGGAAGAGAGTCGGCAGAACGTGAGAGAGGAGCAACGTGCGAAAGGCCAGTGGAGGAGATGGTGAAGGAGAGGACTCAAGAAGAGAACACGGAACCTCCTTTCACCCAAGACCTTCAGCAAGCATTCCGGCAAATCTTTGACCTCGTACTGGAAAAAGCTGGGGGCGCGATTGAATTCCAAAGCTTCCGATTCTTGCTGAAAAGTGAGGACTTTGCAACAAGCGAGGCGAAAGCTCACAAAGCATTCAGGCGACTGGACAGCAGCAGGGATGGCAAGGTGGGCTTCGAAGACTTCTGCCGTGCAATGACCAACACCGACCTCTTTGTCCAGTTCATCGCAGAGCTGCCCAACACCTGCCCGGCTTGCGAGCTCCAGAAAGGGTACGTGGACAACACGGTGTTTTTCGACATACTGCTCAAATTCCTCACCTACCAAGTGATCTCGGAGGACTCCGTTGCCAGCATCACCCAGTATTACTACGCCAGGATGCAAAAAGCAGCACTGATGGCGAAGGGAGATCAGACCACCGGTCAACTCGACGCCGGTAACTCCTTCCTCGGGATGTCCTTGTGCAGCCTCCAGGCTTTGGTGGAACCGATGGGACCGGAGGAGCAAAGCCGGGGTCAGGACCTGTCCGACAAGCAGGTGGTGGCATTCTATGAAGTATTTCAGATGCTTGTCGGAGACCACGATGGTCACATTGGTGCCACCGACTTGTTGAGCGTCAT
The DNA here is from genome assembly GCA_030390025.1 of Squalus acanthias. Taxonomy (NCBI): domain Eukaryota; kingdom Metazoa; phylum Chordata; class Chondrichthyes; order Squaliformes; family Squalidae; genus Squalus; species Squalus acanthias. The sequence continues at coordinate 905,899 of JASTWF010000085.1, forward strand.
GTACCAAATGGAGATCGCTCTGAAAAATCCACTCATTCCTGACGATTTGAAATTTGCGGCCCTTAATTCAGGCCAGGAGGTAGATTTCCAGATCTTCTTGTCCATCATGTCCGACTTCAGCACGTTCACCCAGTTCCTGGTCCCGCAGTGCCTGGAGTCCAAGCCCTCCAGATCCCCCGAGGTGCTGTTCCTTCAAATCCTTCTGAAGCTCATCGAAACCCCTTTGGTTGAGGCGAGCAGCAGAGAGACAATCGCCAGCTATTACCGGGAGAAATTCAGGGCATCGCTGCAGCTGCTGCCCGATAAAGCGCGCGGGGCGCCGAAGCCCGCCCCTGTCCTTCCAGACTCCGGGAGAGAGCAGGAGCCGGGGGCTGCGCCGGAGAAGCCAAGGGCTAAGCTGCGAGAGGCCAGGATTGTGGTCGGGAGGAGATCGCCCGGACGGACAACCCGACCAGCGGCCCTCCAGAGGTTCCAGAGGCAGGTGAGGAGGCCCCCCAGCAGACGCTCCAAGACCAAGAATCTGACCAAACACCAGGACTACCAACAGAGGTTCAAGCCGGCCATGAGGGACCCGTACTTCCACCAGGTCTTCCACGAGTATGTGTGGACCTGCCGCAGAGGGCGGAACAACCCAAGACATCCAGCACTCAGACAGAAAGAAGCAGAACAAACTAAGGATAACGTATGGCAGGTAGATAAGTCTTGAAACCAAACCACCCGCCCTCCTTTGTATTAGGTTCATTTGAGTTTTGCTAAATATTCTGCGCTAGAAAACAAATAAATGGCCATTCTAGAGTGCAATATTCACAGGTTTCAGATTATTATACCTTCTACATTGGAGAGAAAACTCCCTTTAAGTCGCTCTGCGTTTCCCACGGAGATTTGCATCTCTCCAGCGCCTTCCATAACCTCAGGACGTCCTGACGTGAGAAAACTACTGGGCACTTGGTCTAAGCGTTAAACAAAGCTTTAATCAACTTTTCCAACATGGAGATCTAGTTGTGTCCTTCCCTAGTTCCTGTTGAGGACTGTCCTAAGCAAGCTGGGCCCATGCCCGAGTATTTATACTCTCCCTGGACAGCGCCACCAGCAGGCCGCCCAGTATTACTTCATACATGAATGACAAGATTCATGTCACGTCCCAAAGTGCTTTGCAGCCAATGAGGTACTTTTTGACGATAGCAAAATACTGCAGATGCTGGAAATCCGAAATAACAACAGAAAACGCTGGAAAAACTCAGCAGGCCAGGCACCATCCGTAGAGAGAGAAAGAGAGTTGACGTTTCAGGTCGATGACCTTTCACAGAACTTACCCTGGCCTTAAATCTATTTGATTTCCAGCTCTTCCCAGTTCTGATGAAAGGTCATCGACCTGAAACGTCAACTCTCTTTCTCTCTCTACGGATGCTGCCTGGCCTGCTGAGTTTTTCCAGAGGTACTTTTTGAAGTGTGGTCGCTGTTGGAATGCAGGAAACGAGGCAGCCAACTGCGCACAGCAAGCTCCCACAAACAATCTGTTTTAGTGAGGTTGGTTGAGGGATAAATACTGGCCCCAGGACACCGGGGAGAACTCCTCCCTACTCTTCTTCGAAATAGTGGCCATGGGATCTTTTACATCCACCTGAGAGGGCAGACGGGGCCTCGTATTAACATCTCATCCGAAAGACGGCACCTCTGACAGTGCGGTGATCCCTCTGCACTGTCGGAGGGGCGGTACTGAAAGAGCGCTGCACTGTCAGGGGGGCAGTACTGAGGGAGCGCCGCACTGTCGGGGGGGCAGTACTGAGGGAGCGCCGCACTGTCGGGGGGGCAGTACTGAGGGAGCGCCGCACTGTCGGAGGGGCGGTACTGAAAGAGCGCTGCACTGTCGGGGGGGCAGTACTGAGGGAGCGCTGCACTGTCGGGGGGGCAGTACTGAGGGAGCGCCGCACTGTCGGAGGGGCGGTACTGAGGGAGCGCCGCACTGTCGGGGGGGCAGTACTGAGGGAGCGCCACACTGTCGGAGGGGCGGTATTGAGGGAGCGCCGCACTGTCGGAGGGGCGGTACTGAGGGAGCGCCGCACTGTCGGAGGGGCGGTACTGAGGGAGCGCCGCACTGTCGGAGGGGCAGTACTGAGGGAGCGCCGCACTGTCGGAGGGGCGATACTGAGGGAGCGGCGCACTGTCGGAAGGACGGTACTGAGGGAGCGCCGCACTGTCGGAGGGGCGGTACTGAGGGAGCGCCGCACTGTCGGAGGGGCAGTACTGAGGGAGCGCCGCACTGTCGGAGGGGCGATACTGAGGGAACGCCGCACTGTCGGAGGGGCAGTACTGAGGGAGCGCCACACTGTCGGAGGGGCGGTACTGAGGGAGCGCCGCACTGTCGGAGGGGCGGTACTGAGGGAGCGCCGCACTGTCAGAGGTACCGTCTTTCGGATGAGACGTTAAACCGAGGCCCCGTCTGCTCTCTCAGGTGGACGTAAAAGATCCCACGGCCACTATTGGACGAAGAGCAGGGGGGAGTTCTCCCCGGTGTCCTGGTGCCCAATATTTATTCCTCAACCAACATCACTAAAAACAGATGATCTGGTCATTATCACATTGCTGTTTGTGGGAGCTTGCTGTGCGCAAATTGGCTGCTGCATTTTCCTACATTACAACAGTGACCACACTTCTACAGTGCTTCATTGGCTGTGAAGCGCTTTGGGACGTCCTGAGGTGGTGAAAGGCGCTGGAGAAACGCCAGTCTTTCTTTTTATATCACATGTTTGCGCCTGATACAAGGGTGGGCCATTCACGTTGTACCACACGTGTGGGCCTGCGTTCTGTTGACTTGTTGGCCTGATACAAGGGTCAGTGAGTTGTGTTTGACCGCACATGTGGGCTTCAGATGTGATAGTTACATTCCACAGGATGTACAGCACAGAAACAGGCCATTCGGCCCAGCTGGTCCGTGCCGGTGTTTCTGCTCCACACGAGCCTCCTCCCAGCCCATCACCGTATCTTTCTATTCCTTTCTCCCATCTTCCTTTATCTAGCCTCCCCTTAAATGCATCCACGCTATTCGCCTCAACCACTCCCTGTGGGAGCGAGTTCCACATTCTCCCCACTCTCTGGGGAAAGAAGTTTCTCCTGAATTCCCCATTGGATTTATTAGTGACTATCTTATATTGATGGCCCCTAGTTCTGGTCTCCCCCACAAGTGGAAACATCTTCTCTACCCTATCGAACCCCTTCATAATCTTACAAACCTCGATCAGGTCACCCCTCTGAGGGGTGGGGGGGGGTGGGGAAAGAAGCAGCTCGGTTACAGAGTATTTACAGCACAGAAACAGGCCATTCGGCCCAACGTGTCCGTGCCGGTGTTTCTGCTCCACACCAGCCTCCTCCCACCCCTCTTCATCTCACCCCATCACCATCTCCTTCTATTCCTTTCTCCCGCATGTGTTTATCCAGCTTCCCCCTTAAATGCATCGACGCTATTCGCCTCGACCACTCCCTGTGGGAGCGAGTTCCACATTCTCCCCACTCTCTGGGTTGGGTTGAGCCCCCGCCATGATAGAATGGACTGTACAGTCTATGAAAGGAATCTTGAGTATTGTGTGCAGTTTTGGTCGCCTTATCTGAGGAAGGATGTTCTTGCCATGGAGGGAGTGCAGCGAAGATTCACCAGGCTGATACCTGGGATGGCAGGAATGACGTATGAGGAGAGATTGGGTCGATTGGGCTTATACTCGCTGGAGTTTAGAAGAATGAGAGGGGATCTCATTGAAACTTATAAAATTCTAACAGGACTAGACAGACTAGATACAGGAAAGATGTTCCCGATGGCCGGGGAGTCCAGAACCAGGGGTCACAGTCTAAGGATAAGGGGTAAGCCATTTAGAACAGAGATGAGGAGGAATTTCTTCACCCAGAGAGTGGGGAACCTGTGGAATTCTCTACCACAGAAGGTAGTTGAGGCCAAGTCATTAAATATATTCAAGAAGGACTTAGATATATTTCTTAAAGCTAAAGGTATCAAGGGATATGGGGAGAAGGCAGGGACAGGGTACTGAATTTGGATGATCAGCCATGATCTCATCGAATGGCGGAGCAGGCTCGAGGGGCCAAATGGCCTACTCCTGCTCCTATCTTCTATGTTTCTATTCGGCCCAGCTGGTCCGTGCCGGTGTTTCTGCTCCACACGAGCCTCCTCCCACCCCGTCAGCAGATCCTTCTATTCCTTTCTCCCTCGTGTGTTTATCCAGCTTCCCCTTAAATGCATCGACGCTATTCGCCTCAACCACTCCCTGTGGTAGCGAGCTCCACATTCTCACCACTCTCTGGGTTGGGTTGAGCCCCCCTCATGATAGAATGGACTGTACAGTCTATGAAAGGAATAGTCTGATGACAGGGTCAACTAGTGGCTCAGTTGGTAGCACCCTCACCTCTTGAATCAGCAGGTTGTGGGTTCAAGTCCCACTCCAAGCTGACACTCCCAGTGCCGTACTGAGGGAGTTTCTCCTGAATTTCCGATTGGATTTCTTGGTGACTATCTTATATTAATGGCCTCTAGTTTTGCTCTTCCCCACGAGTGGAAACATCTTCTCTACGTCTACCCTATCGAATCCCCTTCATAATTTTAAAGACCTCGATCAGGTCACCCCTCAGCCTTCTCTTTTCTAGAGAAAAGAGCCCCAGCCTGTTCAGCCTTTCCTGATAGTTATAACTCTTCAGTTATGGTATCATCCGTGTAAATCATTCTTGCACCTTCTCCAGTGCCTCTGTATCCTTTTTATAATTTGGAAACCATAACTGTGCACGGTGCTCCAAGTGTGGTCTAACCAAGGTATATGGAGACCAGAACTGTGCACAGTGCTCCAAGTGTGGTCTAACCAAGGTATACGGAGACCAGAACTGTGCACAGTGCTCCAAGTGTGGTCTAACCAAGGTATATGGAGACCAGAACTGTGCACAGTGCTCCAAGTGTGGTCTAACCAAGGTATGTGGAGACCAGAACTGTGCACAGTGCTCCAAGTGTGGTCTAACCAAGGTATATGGAGACCAGAACTGTGCACAGTGCTCCAAGTGTGGTCTAACCAAGGTATATGGAGGCCAGAACAGCGCACAGTGCTCCAAGAGTCGTGTAACCAAGGTATATGGAGATCAGAACTGTGTACGGTGCTCCAAGTGTGGTCCAATCAAGGTGTATGGAGACCAGAACTGTGCACAGTACTCCAAGTGTGGTCTAACCAAGGTATATGGAGACCAGAACTGTGCACAGTGCTCCAAGTGCAGTCTAATCAAGGTGTATGGAGACCAGAACTGTTCACAGTACTCCAAATGTGGTCTAACCAAGGTATATGGAGACCAGAACTGTGCACAGCGCTCCAAGTGTAGTCTAGCCAAGGTATATGAAGGCCAGAACTGCGTACAGCGCTCCAAGTGTGGTCTAACCAAGGTATATAGGTGACCAGAACTGTGCACAGTGCTCCAAGTGTGGTCTAACCAAGGTATATGGAGACCAGAACTGTGCACAGTGCTCCAAGTGTCGTCTAACCAAGGCATATGGAGACCAGAACTGTGCACAGTGCTCCAAGTGTGGTCTAACCAAGGTATATGGAGACCAGAACTGTGCACAGTGCTCCAAGTGTGGTCTAACCAAGGTATATGGAGACCAGAACTGTGCACGGTGCTCCAAGTGTGGTCTAACCAAGGTATGTGGAGACCAGAACTGTGCACAGTGCTCCAAGTGTGGTCTAACCAAGGTATATGGAGACCAGAACTGTGCACAGTGCTCCAAGTGTGGTCTAACCAAGGTATATGGAGGCCAGAACTGCGCACAGTGCTCCAAGTGTGGTGTAACCAAGGTATATGGAGACCAGAACTGTGCACGGTGCTCCAAGTGTGGTCTAATCAAGGTGTATGGAGACCAGAACTGTGCACAGTACTCCAAGTGTGGTCTAACCAAGGTATATGGAGACCAGAACTGTGCACAGTGTTCCAAGTGCAGTCTAATCAAGGTGTATGGAGACCAGAACTGTTCACAGTACTCCAAATGTGGTCTAGCCAAGGTATATGGAGGCCAGAACTGCACACAGCGCTTCAAGTGTGGTCTAACCAAGGTATATAGGTGACCAGAACTGTGAACAGTGCTCCAAGTGTGGTCTAACCAAGTTATAGGGAGACTAGAACTGTGCACAGTGCTCCAAGTGCAGTCTAATCAAGGTGTATGGAGACCAGAACTGTTCACAGTACTCCAAATGTGGTCTAGCCAAGGTATATGGAGGCCTGAACTGCGCACAGCGCTTCAAGTGTGGTCTAACCAAGGTATATAGGTGACCAGAACTATGCACAGTGCTCCAAGTGTGGTCTAACCAAGGTATATGGAGACCAGAACTGTGCACAGTGCTCCAAGTGTGGTCTAACCAAGGTATAGGGAGACCAGAACTGTGCACGGTGCTCCAAGTGTGGTCTAACCAAATTATAGGGAGACCAGAACTGTGCACAGTGCTCCAAGTGTGGTCTAACCAAGGTACATGGGGACCAGAACTGTGCCCAGTGCTCCAAGTGCGGTCTAACCAAGGTATATGGAGACCAGAACTGTGCACAGTGCTCCAAGTGTGGTCTAACCAAGGTATATGGAGACCAGAACTGTGCACAGTGCTCCAAGTGTGGTCTAACCAAGGTATATGGAGACCAGAACTGTGCACAGTGCTCCAAGTGTGGTCTAACCAAGGTATTGGGAGACCAGAACTGTGCACAGTGCTCCAAGTGTGGTCTAACCAAGGTATATGGAGACCAGAACTGTGCACAGTGCTCCAAGTGTGGTCTAACCAAGGTATAGGGAGACCAGAACTGTGCACGGTGCTCCAAGTGTGGTCTAACCAAGTTATAGGGAGACCAGAACTGTGCACAGTGCTCCAAGTGTGGTCTAACCAAGGTATATGGGGACCAGAACTGTGCCCAGTGCTCCAAGTGTGGTCTAACCAAGGTATGTGGAGACCAGAACTGTGCACAGTGCTCCAAGTGTGGTCTAACCAAGGTATATGGAGACCAGAACTGTGCACAGTGCTCCAAGTGTGGTCTAACCAAGGTATATGGAGACCAGAACTGTGCACAGTGCTCCAAGTGTGGTCTAACCAAGGTATTGGGAGACCAGAACTGTGCACAGTGCTCCAAGTGTGGTCTAACCAAGGTATTGGGAGACCAGAACTGTGCACAGTGCTCCAAGTGTGGTCTAACCACGGTTCTATACAAGTTTAACATAACTTCTCTGCTTTTCAATTCTATCGTTCTAGAAATTAACTCCAGTTTGCTTTTTTTATGGCCTTTATTAAACCGCGTCGCTATCTTTAATGATTTGTGAATATGTACCCCTAGATCCCTTTGCTCCTCTATTCCATTTAGCCTCTTCTTTGTGTTATACCCCATGTACGAGCCGAGATATGATGGCAATTGGCCAGTTTGTAACACTGGGAGTAATGCTGGTGACATCACATCTCTCAAATCTTGCCCTTTTCCAGAACTCTGCTGCCCCCGTGTCCTAACTCACAGTGAGTCCTGTTCACCCATCACCCCCTGTGCTCGCTGACCGACATCGGCTCCCAGTCCAGCAACACCTCAATTTAAAAATTCTCCATCCTTGTTTTCAAATCCCTCCATGGCCTCCTCACCCCCCTCCCTATCTCTGTAACCTCCTCCAGCCCTAAAACCCTCCCAGATCTCCGCGCTCCTCCAATTCTGGCCTCTTGCGCATCCCTGATTCCCATCGCTCCACCATTGGCGACCGCGCCTGGGCCCTAAGCTCGGGAATTCCCTCCCTAAACCTCTCCGCCTCTCTCTCTCCTCCTTTAAGACGCTCCTTAAAACCGACCTCTTTGACCAAGCTTTGGGTCACCCTAATATCTCCTTATGTGGCTCGGTGTTGAATTTTGTTTGATAATCACTCCTGTGAAGCGCCTTGGGACGTTTTACTACGTTAAAGGCGCTGGATAAATACAAGCTGACATGAATCTTGTCATTCATGTGTGAAGTAATACTGGGCGGCCTGCTGGTGGCGCTGTCCAGGGAGAGTATAAATACTCAGGCATGGGCCCAGCTTGCTCAGGACATTCTTTAACAGGAACTAGTGAAGAACACAACTCGACCTCCATGTTGTAAAACTGTTGATTAAAGCTTTGTTTAACGCTTAGACCAAGTGCCTAGTAGTTTTCTTACGTCGATAGCTGTTGTTGCTCTGGTAGTGTACCAACGAAGCAAATCAGATTGACTGACGCACTGGACTCGTATTCAATCCTTTTGCCACCTGCAGATATTTGCATAGCAACATAGAAACATAGAAAAATAGGAGCAGGAGTCGGCCATTCGAGCCTGCTCCGCCATTCAACATGATCATGGCTGATCCTCTATCTCAATACCATATTCCCGCTCTCTCCCCATACCCCTTGATGCCTTTTGCGTCTAGAAATCGATCTATCTCCTTCTTAAATATATTCAGTGACTTGGCCTCCACAGCCTTCTGTGGTAGAGAATTCCACAGGTTCACCACCCTCTGAGTGAAGAAATTTCTCCTCATCTCAGTCCTAAATGTCCTACCCTGTATCCTGAGACTGTGACCCCTGGTTCTAGACCCCCCAGCCAGGAGAAACATCCTCCCTGCATCCAGCCTGTCTAGCCCTGTCAGAATTTTATACGTTTCAATGAGATCCCCTCTCATTCTTCTAAACTCTAGTGAATACAGGCCTAGTCGACCCAATCTCTCCTCATACGACAGTCCTGCCATCCCAGGAATCAGTCTAGTGAACCTTCTCTGCTCTCCCTCTATGGCAAGTATATCCTTTCTTAGGTAAGGTGACCAAAACTGCACACAGTACTCCAGGTGTGGTCTCTCCAAGGCCCTGTACAACTGTAGTAAGACATCCTTGCTCCTGTACTCAAATCCTCTTCCAACGAAGGCCAACATACCATTTGCAGGTGAGTTAGCAACGTCACTGTGAGTTTGCTGAGACATTAGGTCGATAATGATGGACAATTGATGAGTGACATCAGAGGGGCAAAGGTATTGGAGGAAATGAGACACAGTCTGAGGTCAGGTCATGCAACTGCACAAGGCTGTGTCCCTACCAAAACCTGGGGTGAGAAATACAGGACCTTGTGCTCAACATAACCTTTGGAAAGCGATGTTATCACACGGAGCTTAAATGAGAAAACCTTTTGCACACAAGGGAAACAGCTGCAAAATTCCGACAGGCCTGTTGGGCGCAGAAGGGAGGCGGCAGCAGGAGGAGAGAGGGCACGGCGAGTAGGGAAGATGGTGGAGGGAGCCAAGACCGAAGAGAAGGCGCAGGAGGAAAACTGGGAGGAAGACGGGCAGGGAACGCCGAAGGGAACCTGCGCCCGGCCAGAATGGAGCCGGAAGACGAAGGCGGAGAGCGTGAAGCAGGTGATACAGGAGCTGGCGGAGGCGGAGAGGAGGAAGAGCGGTGACGGGAGCAGGCTGAAGGTGATGGAGAGCGCCGTGGACACGGTCGTGAAGATGATGGACGATGTGGACGAGATGGATCACACCCTGGACCAGATGGTCAAAAAGATGGCACAGCTCGAGAGCGAAGAGAACTCAAGACAGATGGAACGGCAGAGCAGGCAACGCGAAGCAGACAAGGAGCCGAGGAGGAAGTCCATCTTGAAGCACGAGGCTTATGGCAAGTCCGATTCCAACCCTGGAAAAAAGGGGGAGGCGCTCAAAGAGGCGCAAGTGGAGCAAGTGGAAACCGTCGTACTGATTGTGGTGGAGGCGGTGAGAAAGGTGGTGGATGAGGTGATGCACAACGTCATAGGGAAGATGATTAATGATGAGAAGATGATGATGCAGGAGGATAATGCGGTGGGGGATGTGGTGGAGAAATTGGGCCACATGATGAAAGGCGATGGGACCAATCTGGTGAAGAGGGGGACAGTGAGGGGAAGAATGTCGAAGGAGGAGATGGGGGATGAGCAGACGGCGGAAGTGACTGGGCAGGAGGTGGCGGAGGCGACTGGGGAACAGACAGTGCAGGAGACCATGGAGGAGCCCGTGCAGGCGTCGCCGGAGGAGATCGTACAGGAGACGGTGGAGGAGATCATGCAGGAGAAGCCGGAGGAGATTGTGCAGGAGAAGCCCGAGGAGACAGTGCAGGAGACGGTGGAGGAGATTGTGCAGGAGACGGTGGAGGAGATTGTGCAGGAGATGGTGGAGGAGATTGTGCAGGAGAAGCCGGAGGAGATTGTGCAGGAGATCGTGGAGGAGATCGTGCAGGAGACGCCGGAGGAGATCGTACAGGAGACAGTGGAGGAGACAGTGCAGGAGACGGTGGAGGAGATCGTGCAGGAGATGCCGGAGGAGATCGTGCAGGAGACGGTGGAGGAGATCGTGCAGGAGATGTCGGAGGAGATTGTGCAGGAGACGGTGGAGGAGATCGTGCAGGAGATGCCGGAGGAGATCGTGCAGGAGACGGTGGAGGAGATCGTGCAGGAGACGGTGGAGGAGATCGTGCAGGAGACGTCGGAGGAGACAGTGCAGGAGACGGTGGAGGAGATCGTACAGGAGACGCCGGAGGAGATCGTACAGGAGACGGTGGAGGAGATCGTACAGGAGACGCCGGAGGAGACAGTGCAGGAGACGGTGGGAGAGATCGTGCAGGAGACGGTGGAAGAGCCCATGCAGGAGACGGTGGAGGAGATCGTGCAGGAGACGATGGAAGAGCCCATGCAGGAGATGGTGGAGGAGATCGTGCAGGAGACGGTGGAGGAGACAGTGCAGGAGACGCCGGAGGAGACAGTGCAGGAGACGCCGGAGGAGATCGTACAGGAGACGCCGGAGGAGATCGTGCAGGAGACGGTGGAGGAGACAGTGCAGGAGACGCCGGAGGAGATTGTACAGGAGATGGTGGAGGAGATCGTGCAGGAGACGGTGGAGGAGCCCATGCAGGAGATGGTGGAAGAGATCGTGCAGGAGATGGTGGAAGAGCCCATGCAGGAGACGGTGAAAGAGATCGTGCAGGAGACACCGGAGGAGCCTAAGGATACAGCAGAAGTTGCAGTGCTGGACACACAGGAGAAAAATATCATGGAATTTCGCCCAGCAACAAACGAGACTGAAGCTTTACAGCAAATCTATGGCATTCTCATGGACATCACTGGGGGCTCATTCGATGTCTTCAGTTTCAGAGATATTCTGGACAGCCTGGATTTTGATTCGAACAATGCAGACTTTCTCCAAGCATTCACCCACATGGATGTGGACCAGGACACCATCGTGAGCTTTGAAGACTTCCGCAAGCAGATGACCGATGCCAAAGTCTTCTCCCAGTTCATCTCGGATTTGCCAAACAGCTGCGGCGACTCGAGACTCCAGAAGGGCTACGTGGACAACCGGGTCTTCTTCACAATACTCACCATGTTGCTGAAGGCTCAGTTGCTCTCGGAGGTCTCCACTATGACAATCATCGAGTACTACTACAGGAAAAAGAAAGGGGCCAGGCTGAGGTCCAAGAAGCAAGATGATGGTCAGGAAATGAACAGCAAGACTTTCATGGGCGTGTCGGTCTACAGCCTGATCCAGTACCTGGACATCCTGGAACCAGACCAAGATTATGAAGAGAATCCTCTGACACCCGAGCAGATTAACGCCTTCTCCGAAGTCTTCCAGCTCTTCGACAAGAACGCCAGAGATCGCATTGAGGTCGCGGACTTGATCAGCATGATGAATAAATTGTCGATTGACCTGAGCAACCCCTTCATCCCAGACAAAGCGAAATTTTCCTCTGTCAATTCAGGCAAAGAGGTGGACTTCAAAGACTTCTTGAAGATCATGTCCGACACCGGCACCTTCGCCCAGTTTCTGAACCCACAGTATCTGGGCTGCGAGGATCCCTTGTCGCCGGAGGTGCTGCCTCTCAAGATGCTTTTGAATAACTTGCACAAATCCTCAATTCATCCGGAGACGAGAAGAATAATCATCAACTACTACCAGGGGATCTACGAGGAGGTGAAGCCGATGATCCTCGATCGGGCACGCAAGCACGCCCCTGACGAAGAGGTGCAGTCGGAGCCGACAGTGGGGCAGCCGGGTGGTGCCGTGCCATCAAAGGCTGCCGGTGACCGCAAGGCGGCACGCAAGGCACCGGCCAGACAAACGGAACCGAAGCCGAAACCAGCGAAGCCTGCCGGTGACCGCAAGTCTGCGTCCAGGCTCTCGGCGCAGAAGCCGGCAAAGTCTGCCGGTGACCGTACCGGCCCAGCCAAGGCGCCGGCGAGACCACTGAAGCTTGCCGGTGACTCCACCGGCGCGTCCAGATCGGCGGCGAAGTCTGCAGAAGGGACTCACGGGGAGAAGAGGGCCGGATCCAAGGGTAGAAGACCGGCACCAGTTGGCCAGACGCCCAAGCGGATTTCCATCAGCTCTCAGGTGCTCCAGAGACAGGGCAGGGTTCAGCAGCCGTCCAGGGGCCCAGTGGCCAGTCACCTACGGCGCGAGAAGGCGCCGCCGGCAAAGGGAGGTTTGGCTATCCGCAAGACTCTCCTGGAGAACATTCGCACCTACAGACAGCAGTGTGTGACCCCAAACACACTAATAAGGGGGAAGAAGGGGAAAGCGAAATGACCTCCAGTGGGTAGTCTAGGACTCGAAACCACCCATCATCCTCATTTCACTAAAATCGATGTTGCAGGTAAATAAAGCCCTGGTGTCTTCAATGTGCCAACGATGGAATACAATCAGCGTTCAATTTTATTTCTTCCCGTTATAAGAACATAAGAATTAGGAGCAGGAGTCGGCCATATGGCCCCTCGAGCCTGCTCCGCCATTCAATAAGATCATGGCTGATCATCGACCTCAACTCCACTTTCCCGCCCGATCCCCATATCCCTCGATTACCCTAGAGTCCAAAAATCTATCGATCTCAGCCTTGAATATACTCAACGACTGAGCCTCCACAGCCCTCTGGGGCAGAGAATTCCAAAGATTCACCACCCTCTGAGTGAAGAAATTCCTCCTCATCTCAGTCATAAATGGCCGACCCCTTATCCTGAGACTGTGACCCCTGGTTCTAGACTCTCCAGCCAGGGGGGAAACAGCCTCTCAGCATCTACCCTGTCAATACCCCCTCAGAATCTTGTATGTTTCAATGAGATCACCTCTCATTCTTCTAAACTCCACAGAGTATAGGCCCAATCTACTCGATCTCTCCTCATAGGACAACCCTCTCATCCCAGGAATCAATCTAGGGAACCTTCATTGCACCGCCTCTAAGGCAAGTATATCCTTCCTCAGATAAAGAGACCAAAACTGTGCACTGTACTCCAGGTGTGGTCTCACCAAAGCCCTATACAATTGTAGCAAGACTTCCTTACTCTTGTACTCCAACCCCCTTGCAATAAAGGCCAACATGCCATATGCCTTCCTAATTGCTTGCTGTACCTGCATGCTAGCTTTCTGTGTTTCTTGCACGAGGACACCCAGCTCTCTCTGAACACCAGCATTTAATAGTTTCTCACCATTTAATAAACATTCTGTTTTTCCTAATCTTCCTGCCAAAGTGGCCTTGGTCATAACATTACAAAAAAAAGCTTGCATACAGCGTGCATGGTCACCCGCTTCCCATAACACTTACCCGTCACACTAATTCAGAACCAAATTCATTCCAATTGGGGTAAGATTCTTCCACTTGCTCACGATGTGCATCGGTCCCTGAAGGTGGCGGGACATATTGGGAGAGTGGTTAGCAAAGCATATGGGATCTTGGGCTTCATAAATAGAGGTGTTGAGTACAAAAGTAGAGAAGTTATGCTGAATCTTTATAAAGTGCTGGTTCGGCCACAACTGGAGTATTGTGTCCAGTTCTGGTCACCACACTTTAGGAAGGATGTGAAGACCTTTGAGAGGGTGCAGAGGAGATTTACCAGAATGGTTCCGGGGATGGGGGATCTTAGCTACATGGACAGGTTGGAGAAGCTGGATTGGTTTTCATTGGAGCAAACGATGTTGAGGGGTGATTTGATAGAGGTGTACAAGATTATGACGGGTTTGGATAGGCTAGACGGGGAAAGGCTGTTCCCACTAGTTGATGGTACAAGGACTAGGGGACACAGATTTAAGGTTTTGGGCAAGAGATACAGGGGGGACGTGAGGAAATACTTTTTTATGCAGCGAGTGGTGATGACCCGGAACTCGCTGCCGAGGGAAGTGGTGGAAGCGGAGACACTCAATGTTTTCAAGGGGAGACTGGATAGGCACTTGAGGGAAATAAACTTGCAGGGCTACGGGGACAGAGTGGGGGGAAATGGGACTGACTGGATTGCTCTACAGAGAGCCGGCACGGACTCGATGGGCCGAATGGCCTCCTTCTGTCCTGTTTTGACTCTATGGGCTGGATTTTACCAGCCCTGAGGAGGCGGGTCTGCTGGGAAAGTCAAAAAGATTGGGAGTGGGTCCCGAACCTGCTCACCACCCGCCTCCAACCAATCTTCCCAGGAGTCGGGTCCCCGATTTGCGCAGGGACCTGACTCCTAGCGGCGGGAAGAGGATTATAGCCACTTAACTGCCTGTTAACAGGCTTTTTCCAATTTTTAGACTTCTGCTGCGGGCTTCCCGACGTCGGGGAGCCCCGCCAGGGTGAGTGAGGCGTGCTGTGGGTCTGTTGTACTGTTGGTGTACAGATGACAGCTGCAGAAGTGGTGTGAAGGATGCAATGGGACACTGGTGAGTATCAGAGGTAAGGAAATGTTGGGAAAGTCATTTTTAATGTGGTTAGATTTTTCTGCAGGTGATACGTTTTGAAGTGTTTGCGTGGCCTCACCTCAATGGGAGAAGTGACATACGGCTTCTGTACCCTCACCTGCAGCGGCCATCTGTTTCGGCCTAAGGAGAGAGTCATTGGAGAGCCTGGGTGCAAGGGTTCACCTTTGTACAGTGATTATCAGTGTTTGACAGCACCTCAATACGGTCAAATCATCTGTCAAAAATTTATGGTTCATGTGCCTTTAAGAAAACCGGCAGATGAAGCGTCAGCAACTGACGTCATCTGACATCGGCTTTCCCTTAATTAGAAACATAGAAACATAGAAAATAGGTACAGGAGTAGACCATTCGGTCCTTCGAGCCTGCACCGCCATTCAATGCGTTCATGGCTGAACATGCTACCTCAGTACCCCATTCCTGCTTTCTCGCCATACCCCTTGATCCCCCTAGTTGTGAGTATTATATCTAACTCTCTTTTGAATATATTTAGCGAACTGGCCTCAACAACCTTCTGTGGTAGAGAATTCCACGGATTCACCACTCTCTGGGTGAAGAAGTTCCTCCTCATCTCAGTCTTAAATGGCTTCCCCTTTATCCTTAGACTGTGACCCCTGGTTTTAGTTTTCCCTAACATTGGAAACATTCTGCCCGCATCTAATTTGTCTAAACCAGTCAGGATTTTAAACGTCTCTATAAGATCCCCCCTCATTCTTCTGAACTCCAGAGGATACAAGTTCAGTTGATCCAGTCTTTCTTGATATGTCAGTCTGGCCATCCCAGGAATCAATCTAGTGAACCTTCGTTGCACTCCCTCAATAGCAAGAATGTCCTTCCTCAAGTTAGGAGACCAAAACTGCACACAATACTCCAGGTGTGGCCTCACCAAGGCCCTGTACAACTGTAGCATCACCTCCCTACTCCTGTACTCAAATCCCCTTGCTATGAAGGCCATCATGCCATTTGCTTTCTTGACTGCCTGCTGCACTTGCCTTCCCACCTTCAGTGACTGATGTACCATGACGCCCAGGTCTCGTTGCACCTCCCCTTTCCCTAATCTGCCACCATTCAGGTAATAGTCTGCCTCCCTATTTTTACCACCAAAGTGGATAACCTCACATTTATCCACATTGTACTTCATCTGCCATACATTTGCCCATTCACCTAACCTGTCCAAGTCACTCTGTAGCCTCCTAGCATCCTCCTCATTGTTCACACTGCCTCCCAATTTAGTGTCATCCGCAAATTTGGAGATATTACAATTAATCCAGCAAGCCCGCAGGGTGGGCTTAACAAGGCCAATCAGGGGAAAATAGCATCTGTGCGTCGGACGTCGCTGGGGGGCGGGACTAGAACCCGGAAGGCAGCAGTCCCGCCCCCAACTCGTCTCGGTGAGTAAAATCCAGCCCTATGATTGGCTGAATCCAACACCTGACCCCTCGTTTCCCCCCCAGGTCTTGGAGGCCTCCCACATCCGGGTGCTTTCTGCAGCACCCAACGCCCCCCCACCGCACCCCCTCGCCATCGCTCATCTCCCGTCACCATTAAGCGCGCAGCAGACGCGTAAGCTCCAGCTACCACCGACTCTGACACTTGGCCAACACGCAGGGCTCAGAGGTCGGCCTCTTGCCGGATCTGACTTCTGTGTTTGCCTTCTTGGCCAGTTTCCCGGCACCCGGCCGGCTTTAGTCGACGAAACGCCGGGCGGGCTTTCACCACGCTTGCCGACGTGGAATGCAATCACTTCTGTGTCCCCTGGGTCCCTGCACAGATGTCATTTGATAAGCAACTAGCCCAGGCTATTGAACACTGGAGGCGGGTGTGCGAGATGCCGTTGGAGGTGGGGGTGGGGGGAGTTGCAGTTCAGCTCAGATACTGTCGGGCAGAATCATGGCAGATGCATTATAATGTGGATAAATGCGAGGTTATCCACTTTGGTGTCAAAAACAGGAAGGCAGATTATTATCTGAATGGCAATAGATTGGGAGAAGAGGAAGTGCAACGAGACCTGGGTGTACTTGTGCACCAGTCGCTGAAGGTAAGCATGCAGGTGCAGCAGGCGGTGAAGAAGGCAAATGGTATGTTGGCCTTCGTAGCGAGAGGGTTTGAGTACAGGAGCCAGGGATGTCTTGCTGCAGTTGTACAGGGCCTTGGTGAGACCACACCTTGAGTATTGTGTGCAATTTTGGTCGCCTTATCTGAGGAAAGATGTTCTTGCCATGGAGGGAGTGCAGCGAAGATTCACCAGGCTGATACCTGGGATGGCAGGAATGACGTATGAGGAGAGATTGGGTCGATTGGGCTTATACTCGCTGGAGTTTAGAAGAATGAGAGGGGATCTCATTGAAACTTATAAAATTCTAACAGGACTAGACAGACTAGATGCAGGAAGGATGTTCCCGATGGTCGGAGAGTCCAGAACCAGGGGTCACAGTCTAAAGATAAGGGGTAAGCCATTTAGGACTGAGATGAGGAGGAATTTCTTCACCCAGAGAGTGGTGAACCTGTGGAATTCTCTACCACAGAAGGCAGTGGAGGCCAATTCATTAAATATATTCAAGAAGGAGTTAGATATATTTCTTAAGGCTAAAGGGATCAAGGGATATGGGGAGAAGGCAGGGACAGGGTACTGAGTTTGGATGATCAGCCATGATCTCATCGAATGGCGGAGCAGGCTCGAGGGGCCGAATGGCCGACTCCTGCTCCTATCTTCTATGTTTCTATATGGGAGTTATGGAGAAACGGCGATTATAGAAGGTGGTGTAGGATCAATAACAACTCACATTTATACAGCTTATGAAGAAAGGTTGAGCAGGCTGGGCCTATACTCATTGGAGTTTAGAAGAATGAGAGGGGATCTTATTGAAACATATAAGATTCTGAAGGGGCTCGACAAGGTAGATGCAGAGAGGATGTTTCCCCTCGTGGGTGAATCTAGAACGAGGGGGCATAATTTCGGAATAAGGGGGCACCCAATTAAATCGGAAATGAGGAGGAATTTCTTCTCTCAGAGGGTCGTGAATCTTTGGAATTCTCTTCCCCAGAGAGCTGTGGAGGCTGGGTCATTGAATATATTCAAGGTGGAGATAGACAGATTTTTGAACGATAAGGGAGTCGAGGGTTATGGGGAGCGGGCAGGGAAGTGGAGTTGAGGCCAAGATCAGATCAGCCATGATCTTATTGAATGGCGGAGCAGGCTCGAGGGGCCGAATGGCCTCCTCCTGCTCCTATTTCTTATGTTAACATAGTAAAACGTCCCAAGGCACTTCACAGGAGCGTAAATCAGACGAAAACTGACACCGAGCCACCTCAGGAGATATTAGGGACAGGTGACCAAAAGCTTGGTCAAAGAGGCAGGTTTAAAGGAGGAGAGGCGGAGAGGTTTAGGGAGGGAATTCCAGAGCTCGGGGCCCAGGCGCGGTCGCCAGTGGTGGAGTGATGGAAATCGGGGGGGGGACGCGCAAGAGGCCAGAATTGGAGGAGCGCAGAGATCGCGGAGGGTGGTTGTGGGGCTGGAGGGGGTTACAGAGGTAGGGAGGAGGCGGGCGGCGAGGTCCTTGTAAAACAGTATGATGTAAAGATATGTAAAGTTTTGCAGCGTGTGTGCCCGTCACGCTATGTATAAGACAGCAAACCACCGAACGACCTTAAAAAAAAAAAGAGCCAGTCATTACCTGATGGTTTTCTTTTGTTGAGGTAACCCGGCCTCTCAGCAAAGCAGCTGCCAAACTGGTTCACCTCCGACAGCGACAACACTCTGACTGACTCCAGGATGTGACGGATTTGAACACTTCCCCAGACAAGAATATTACGGCACAGAAACAGGACATTGGGCCCAACTGGTCCGTGCCGGTGTTTCTGCTCCACTCCAGCCTCCTCCCACCCCCTCTTCATCTCACCCCATCACCATCTCCTTCTATTCCTTTCCCCTTCGTGTGTTTATCCAGCTTCCCCCTTAAATGCATCTGTGCTGATCGCCTCGACCACCCCCTGTGCATAAGAACATCAGGAAGAGGAGCAGGAGTCGGCCATTCGACCCCTCGTGGTTGATCTTCTACCTCATCTCCACTTTCCCGCACTGTCCCCATATCGCTTGATTCCCTTAATATTCAAAAATCTATCGATCTCTGTCTTGAATATACTCAACGACTGAGCCTCCACAGCCCTCTGGGGTAGAGAATCATAGAAGATAGGAGCAGGAGTAGGCCATTCGGCCCCTTGAGCCTGCTCCGCCATTCAATGCGATCATGGCTGATCATCCAAATTCAGAACCCTGTCCCTGCTTTCTCCCCATATCCCTTGATCCCTTTAGCCTGAAGAAATATATCCAACTCCTTCTTGAATCTATTTAATGAATTGGCCTCTACTGCCTTCTGTGGCAGAGAATTCCACAGGTTCACCACTCTCTGGGTGAAGAAATTACTCCTCATTTCTGTCCTAAATGGCTTACCCCTTATCCTTAGACTGTGACCCCTGGTTCTGATAGAATCATAGAGAATCATAGGGTAGAGAATTCCAAAGATTCACCACCCTCTGAGTGAAGAAATTCCTCCTCATCTCGGTCCTAAATGGCTGATCCCTTATTCTGAGACTGTGACCCCTGGTTCTAGACTCCTCAGCCAGGGGAAACATCCTCCCTGCATCTACCCTGACTATACTGTCCCCTACCACAACTACATTCTCTTTCACTCCCCCCACTTGAATGGCCTCCTGCACCATGGTGCCATGGTCAGCTTGCTCATCCATCCTGCAGGCTTTTCCCTCATCCACACAGGCAGCAAGAACCTCATACCTGTTGGACAAGGGCAAAGGCTGAGGCTCCTCCAGCACTGCACCTGGGGTTCCCTTACCTGCCTGAGTTTCAGTCACACCCTCCTGTCCGTGACCACTAACCAGACCTGTACCACTACCTAACCTAAGGGGTGTGACTGCCTCCTGGATCAAAGTGTCCAGGTAACTCTCCCCATCCCTGATGCCCTGCAATGTCTGCACCTCAGACTCCAGCTCAAAAACTCTGAGCTGAAGTTCCTCAAGATACAGGCACTTACCGCAAACGTGGTTGTCCGGGATCACAATGCTCTCCACAAACTCCCACATGCTGCAGTTGCGGCACACCGCCTGCACTGCCATCCTTATATGACCTTGTTTTACTTAATTAAATTTGTAATTAGGTAACTTAGTTTACAGTGTAGTTTCTTGGCTACTTACTTGATCTAGATTAAGTTATGGGTACTGAAATTAAATATCTACCTGTAACACAAAGCACTACAAGTAGTGTAGGCAGAAAGCAGCAACTCCTTCCCCCTCTTCTCTGAAATTCCCACTCTTTCTAAATTCCCAAATAAAACACTAAGGGGGAAAAATTAGGTCGCGCCCCATTTGGGGCGCAAATATCGTCTGGACGCAAATATTAGCGCCTGGCGCTAATTATCGGCACTGACTGGAAACTTCACTTTTACCGCCCCGGGAGGTGAGTGGAGCGCTAAATCAGGCGCTGCACACCTGTCTTAAGGCGCAAAGGCCAAGGAGTGAGGCGCTAACTCAGAGCGCTGGCGAAGCTCATGTAATGTCAGTCAGCAATGGAACACACACACAATGGCGCGGGCCAGTTCTTAAAGGGGATGGTTAATCTTGCTTTCCATCCACATCCTGTTCATTGCAGCCTTGAATCTCGGCCTGGAGAGACCTGCACATCAAATGTGCTGGAAAGAACAATGGAGAGTACCAGGCAAAGAGCTCAGAGTGCAGCCCCCACAGTCTCTGCTAAATCGATACAAGGAATGGCAAATCAAAATGAACCTGCAAAGTGCTGCTCAGTACCCAAAACTCCTTCACACAACGTTGAATCTCTCCAGAAGTCTCTCCCTCTCTCTCTCAGAATGCGTAGTTCAAAAATGCCACCAACAATAAAAGACAGGAAGAGGCCCCCTTTAAATAGCGCCCCCCCCCAGCCCCACAGCGATTGATAGCGTTCAAGTCTTCTGGTCGTTGGATGCGCCAGGCGGTAAGGCAGGGGGCGCCACTCAATTTCCGCTCCGGGGCGCCACAAGGGCGTTGCACCATGGAATGACGTCACAATCTGCGCGCGCAGGTGGTCGCAGCGGTAAGGTTTAGCGCCGCCGCACAATGTCTAGTTAAGTTCCCAAGCAGCGCAAACATCGCTGCGCCCGGGCGTTAGCGGCTTTGTGCCCCATTAGCGCCCTCTTAAGGCGCTAACGGGAGGCGCAACCAACTGAATTTTTACCCCTAAGGGCTGGATTTTGATACTGGGGCGGGTTGGGGTCGTGTTATCCACCCGCCTGCGATTGGATGTGGGAGCTGATGCAATTTTCACCTAATTGGGCAATTGAGTTCCAGCATGTGGGAACCCATGACCCAATTAGTGGTTTCAGTCTGAAAGTCGCCTCTGATGATGTCATCATTGCTGCTGCATTGCAGGTCAGAGACTGCCTGGTCTCAGAGACTGCCTGGCCTTTGCAGTGAGAGGACCTGGATGCAAAATGAGCAGCATCAGAGAGAGAGAGAGAGAGAGAGAGCAAAATGAGCAGCATCAGAGAGAGAGAGAGAGAGAATTTTTATTGCCTCCAGGTCCTCTCACAGCAAAGGCCAGGCAGTCTCTGAAGACATTCAATGCAGCAGCATCAGAGGCGACTTTCAGACCTAATACTACTACTACCTTCATCACATCTCCGTTGTAATAGTGGACCTGCAGCTGATAGTCAGCTATCCACTTGTGCTCCCGCCAGGTTTCACTGGCGTGTTTCACATTAGGCGTGCTTCACGTCGGAAAAGGGTTAAACTAGCTAAAACGTTTCAAAATGGCATTACAGAGCCAATTTAGGGCTTCTTAAGGGCTTTAATGGCCTCTCCCGCCTCTTGGAGGCGGGACGGAGTCGGGAACCCCGTGACCGATTTTGTCAAAATTGTGTGGAGGCGGAATGGAGTCGGGATCAGGTCCGCCCGCCACTTTTCGCTATTTTAACCCCCCACACGCCTCCAAACCCGACTTCACGGGTCATTGAAAATCCAGCCCTCTGTTCAAGTCCACACCGTTTAATCCCGCTCTGTGCTCTGCAGAAATGTTTACCTTTATACACTAGGAGCCCCACCCAATTTACAAGTGCTGACTCAGCTCCCCTGATCCTGGTGATTAGCGCCTATTCAAGACCAGCACAGCTAACTACCACTGGCAGCCAGCTTCTGTTAACTACAGTTTTTAAAGTTCTAGGTTAAAATCAAAATCTGAAACTAAATTTCACATTTTACACTTACCCAATACTTACCGGAAATTCCCAAATAAAACTCTCTGGGGGCGATTTTGCCAGCCCTGGGGAGGCGGGACTGCCGGGAAAATGGCAGAATCTGGGGGCAGGTGCCCATCCCGCCTCCGTGCCAATGTCCCAGGAGGCGGGTACCCGACCCGTGCCGGGTCCCGTCTCCTCGAGCCGGGAAGGGGGTTAGTGCCAATTAACTGCCTATTAACAGCTAGTTAACAGGCAGTTTTTTTGGCTAATCCCCATTTTGAGCCCTTAAGTGTGGGCTTCCCGACGGCTCCGAACCTCACCAGGGTTAAGCGAGGCGGGCTGTGGGTCTGCGGGAGGGCGGAGGGGGCCGAGATGTCCGGTGTGCAGGTGAGTGATGGGTGCGTGTGTGCAGAGGTAAGTGTGTGAGGTGTTCTTCCTGCAGGCTTCCTCCCTTCAGGTCTCGGGAGTCCCTCAGCTCACCGGCACAGAAAGCAGAATGGCCGCTGAGCTGTCAAAAGCTGCAGCCTTCTGCTTTCTGCTCAGGAGAGCTTTCTAACTGAGTCTGAGTGGAAGGGCTCAACTTAGAGGACAGGTTGTCAGTGTTTTGACAGCTTCACAGAGCCGTCAAACGCTGACATTTCATCTGTCAAAAGCTCTTGACAGATGAAACGTCACTCGCTGACGTCGCTTGTAACCGGCTTTCCCTTAATTGGCCTGCTAAGCCCGCTGGGCGGGTTTAACAAAGTCAATCAGGGGAAAATAGCGCGGGTTGGCCACAAGTCGATGGAGGCGGGACTAAAACCCGACAAGTGGGAGTCCCGCCTCCAAAAGCTCCCCATTGACAAAATCCAGTCCCTCTGTTCCAAGTCCACTCCGCTTAATCCTGCTTTGTGCCGACCGCTCAGTGTGTGTGGAGGTGAGCAGGCACTGTGGTAGCGAGTTCCCCATTCTTACCACCCTCTGGGTAAAGATGTTTCTCCTGAATTCCCTACTGGATTTATTGGAACGGTTACAGCACAGAAGGAGGCCATTCGGCCCATCGAGCCCGTGCCGGCTCTCTGCAAGAGCACTTCAGCTAGTCCCACTCCCCCCCGCACCCCTTTCCCTGTAGCCCTGCAATTTTTTTCCCCCTCAGGTACTTCTCCAATTCCCTTTTGAAAGCCGTGATTGAGTCTGCCTCCACCGCCCTTTAGGGCAGTGCATTCCAGATCCTAACCACTCGCTGCGTAAAAACGTTTTTCCTCGTGTCGCCTTTGGTTCTTCTGCCAATCACCTTAAATCTGTGTCCTCTGGTTCTCGACCCTTCCGCCAATGCGAAGTTTCTCTCTATCTACTCTGTCCAGACCATCATGATTTTGAACACCTCTATCAAATCTCCTCTGCTCCAAGGAGAACAACCCCAGCTTCTCCACGTCACTGAAGTCCCTCATCCCTGGTACCATTCTGGTCAATCTCCCCTTAACCTTCTCTGCTCTAAGGAGAACAACCCCAGCTTCTCCAGTCTCTCCCCATCACTGAAGTCCCTCATCCCTGGTACCATTCTGGTCAATCTCCCCTTAACCTTCTCTGCTCTAAGGAGAACAACCCCAGCTTCTCCAGTCTATCCACATCACTGAAGTCCCTCATCCCTGGTACCATTCTGGTCAATCTCCCCTTAACCTTCTCTGCTCTAAGGAGAACAATCCCAGCTTCTCCAGTCTCTCCATGTCACTGAAGTCCCTCATCCCTGGTACCATTCTGGTCAATCTCCCCTTAACCTTCTCTGCTCCAAGGAGAACAATCCCAGCTTCTCCAGTCTCTCCACGTCACTGAAGTCCCTCATCCCTGGAACCATTCTTGTAAATCTTTTCTGCACCCTCTCTAAGGCCTTCACATCCTTCCTAAAGTGCGGTGCCCAGAATTGGACGCAATACGCCAGTTGAGGCCGAACCAGTGTTTTATAAAGGTTCATCACAACTTCCTTGCTATTAGTGACTAGTTAATATTCATGCCCCCTAGTTCTGGTCTCCCCCACAGATGGAAACATCTTCTCGACATCTATACTATCGAAACCCTTCGTAATCCTGAAGTCCTCTATCAGGTCACCCCTCAGCCTTCTCGAGAGAAAAGAGCCCCAGCCTGTTGGGTTGTTCCTGATAGTTATAACCTCTCAGTTCTGGTATCATCTGTCCTCAGGGATATGGCAGGTTAACAGCTAAACATCACAACAGGGGCTCCAGTCCCAAGATT
>JASTWF010000085.1:937608-942608 GCA_030390025.1 Squalus acanthias
AGGTGAGACACTCGCCACAGAATACCCAGCCTCTGACCTGCTCTTGTAACCACAGTATTTATGTGGCTGGTCCAGTTAAGTTTCTGGTCAATGGTGACCCCCAGGATATTGATATGGGGGATTCGGCGATGGTAATGCCGTTGAATGTCATGGGGCGGTGGTTGGACTCTCGCTTGTTGGAGATAGTCATTGCCTGGCACTTGTGTGGCGCAAATGTTACCTGCCACTTATCAGCCCAAGCCTGGATGTTGTCCAGGTCTTGTTGCATGCGGGCATGGACTGCTTCATTATCTGAGGAGTTGTGAATGGCGCTGAACACTGTGCAATCATCAGCAAACATCCCCACTTCTGACCTTGTGATGGAAGGAAGGTTATTGATGAAGCAGCTGAAGATGGTTGGGCCCTAGGACAATGCCCTGAGGAACTCCTGGGGTGGGGTGGGGGACGGTCAGTGCCGGGTACACACTGGGGTGGGGGAGGGTTAGTGCCGGGTACACACTGGGGCGGGCTGGGGGAGGGTCAGTGCCGGGTGACGTAAAAAAATTACGAGGCACTTGGTCTAAGCGTTAAACAAAGCTTTAATCAACTGTTTTTCAACATGGAGATCTAGTTGTGTCCTTTTCTAGTTCCTGTTGAGGAATGTCCTAAGCAAGCTGGGCCCATGCCCGAGTATTTATACTCTCCCTGGACAGCGTCACCAGCAGGCCGCCCAGTATTACTTCATACATGAATGACAAGATTCATGTCACCGGGTACACACTGGGGCAGGGTGGGGGGGGGGAGAGGGACAGTGCCGGGTACACACTGGGGCGGGGTGGGGGGGGAGGGTCAGTGCCGGGTACACACTGGGGCGGGGTGGGGGAGGACGGTCAGTGCCGGGTACACACTGGGGCGGGGTGGGGGGGGAGGGTCAGTGCCGGGTACACACTGGGGCGGGGTGGGGGGAGGACGGTCAGTGCCGGGTACACACTGGGGCGGGGTGGGGGGGGGAGGGTCAGTGCCGGGTACACACTGGGGCGGGGTGGGGGGAGGACGGTCAGTGCCGGGTACACACTGGGGCGGGGTGGGGGGGGAGGGTCAGTGCCGGGTACACACTGGGGCGGGGTGGGGGGAGGACGGTCAGTGCCGGGTACACACTGGGGCGGGGTGGGGGGAGGACGGTCAGTGCCGGGTACACACTGGGGCGGGGTGGGGGGGGAGGGTCAGTGCCGGGTACACACTGGGGCGGGGGAGGGTCAGTGCCGGGTACACACTGGGGCGGGGCGGGGTAGGGAAAGTGCCGGGTACACACTGGGGTGGGGGAGGGTCAGTGCCGGGTACACACTGCGGCGGGGTGGGGGGGGAGGGTCAGTGCCGGGTACACACTGGGGCGGGGGAGGGTAAGTGCCGGGTACACACTGGGGTGGGGGAGGGTCAGTGCCGGGTACACACTGGGGTGGGGGACGGTCAGTGCCGGGTACA
The DNA here is from genome assembly GCA_030390025.1 of Squalus acanthias. Classification (NCBI taxonomy): domain Eukaryota; kingdom Metazoa; phylum Chordata; class Chondrichthyes; order Squaliformes; family Squalidae; genus Squalus; species Squalus acanthias. The sequence continues at coordinate 939,070 of JASTWF010000085.1, forward strand.
CACTGCGGCGGGGTGGGGGAGGACGGTCAGTGCCGGGTGACGTAAGCAAACTATTAGGCACTTGGTCTAAGCGTTAAACAAAGCTTTAATCAACTGATTTTCAACATGGAGATCTAGTTGTGTCCTTTGCCAGTTCCTGTTGAGGAATGTCCTAAGCAAGCTGGGCCCATGCCTGAGTATTTATACTCTCCTTGGACAGCGCCACCAGCAGGCCGCCCAGTATTACATCATACATGAATGACAAGATTCATGTCACCGGGTACACACTAGGGCGGGGTGGGGGAGGACGGTCAGTGCCGGGTACACACTGGGGAGCCTCACTATGCAGGTCCAGACACAGTATTCGGCATTCGCCATCGTACGGTGGGAGCCGCAGATTCCCAGACCTATCGGAGATCTGGAAGACATACCTTTCGGGTTCCAAGGTGCATCGTCGCTGCTCCGCCTCTTCTTATTCCGTGCCTTCAAGGTGGGGTCATCATCATCCGACTCGAGGGATGGATACACTGGGGGAGAGGGGCGGCAAGGAACAGCGTCAAACTCCCAGCTTTTGAACGGGAACTAAGTTGTCCAGAATTTGCCGACCATTATAGAGGAGTGTAAAAGAGCAGCACGATCACCGGCGAGAGAGGGGAACTCACAGCTCACATAGAGGGAGCTTTACTCTGTATCTAACCCCGTGCTGTACCTGCCCTGGGAGTGTTTGATGGGGACAGTGTAGAGGGAGCTTTACTCTGTATCTAACCCGTGCTGTACCTGCCCTGGGAGTGTTTGATGGGGACAGTGTAGAGGGAGCTTTACTCTGTATCTAACCCCGTGCTGTACCTGCCCTGGGAGTGTTGATGGGACAGTGTAGAGGGAGCTTTACTCTGTATCTAACCCGTGCTGTACCTGCCCTGGGAGTGTTTGATGGGGACAGTGTAGAGGGAGCTTTACTCTGTATCTAACCCGTGCTGTACCTGCCCTGGGAGTGTTTGATGGGGACAGTGTAGAGGGAGCTTTACTCTGTACCTAACCCATGCTGTACCTGCCCTGGGAGTGTTTGATGGGACAGTGTAGAGGGAGCTTTACTCTGTATCTAACCCGTGCTGTACCTGGCTTGGGAGTGTTTGATGGAGACAGTGTAGAGGGAGCTTTACTCTGTATCTAACCCGTGCTGTACCTGCTCTGGGAGAGTTTGATGGGACAGTGTAGAGGGAGCTTTACTCTGTATCTAACCCGTGCTGTACCTGGCTTGGGAGTGTTTGATGGGACAGTGTAGAGGGAGCTTTACTCTGTATCTAACCCGTGCTGTACCTGCCCTGGGAGTGTTTGATGGGACAATGTAGAGGGAGCTTTACTCTGTATCTAACCCCGTGCTGTACCTGCCCTGGGAGTGTTTGATGGGGACAGTGTAGAGGGAGCTTTACTCTGTATCTAACCCGTGCTGTACCTGCCCTGGGAGTGTTTGATGGGGACAGTGTAGAGGGAGCTTTACTCTGTATCTAACCTGTGCTGTACCTGCCCTGGGAGTGTTTGATGGGCCACTTAAAGGCATTAAGATTCAACCAGGTTGTGCGGGACTGGAGTCACGTTTACGCCAGACCGGGCGGGGGAGGGAGCTGGTCCCTGTGCATTCTTTCGGGAAATGTGAGAAGTCGCACAACACCAGGTTATAGTCCAACAGCTTTATTTGAAATCACAAGCTTTCGGAGCGCTGCTCCTTCGTCAGGTGAAGGGAAGAGATGCATATAGGCACAGCATATATAGTCAGAGAACACTGCCAGGTGACTACAGTTAATCTTTCCAACTGCCCTTTATCACACCTCGGCAGAGAGATAATCACGGCAATCAAAGGTGTGGATGGTGTCCAAACAGGTCGTGCCGAGGTGTGATAAAGGGCAGTTAGAAAGATTAACTGTAGTCACCTGGCAGTGTTCTCTGACTATATATGCTGTGCCTATATGCATCTCTTCCCTTCACCTGATGAAGGAGCAGCGCTCCGAAAGCTTGTGATTTCAAATAAAGCTGTTGGACTATAACCTGGTGTTGTGCGACTTCTCACATTTGTCCACCCCAGTCCAACACCGGCATCTCCGCATCATTCTTTTGAGGACAATACTGCAGCTTTCAACCTCATTTTATCTTCTCCTCTGTCGCCAGCCCCCTCAAAAAAAAAGGCAGCTTTCGAATTCCCAGCCTGCCCTGGGCCGACCCGAGGTCACGACCTCCGGGTGGCTGGCCCAGGACCGGAACCGCTCGGCTTGAACCGAATGAAACCGAGTTCGAGCAGGGGAGTCGCAGCCCCCACCCCCCGGCCCGCCTGTTCCCCCCCACCCCACGCGCCCCTCAGAAGGCCCCTCACCGTAGTCGGAGTCTTTGAAACAGGCTCCCAGACTCTCCTGGTCGTCGTAGCTGTCGTTGTCGCTGCCGGCGGCGCGGTTCTCGGGCGGCTTGCTGGCCTTCTTGGCCGGGCGCTGGGCCGGCTTGCTCTTGGCCTTCTTGCCGCCGGCCTGGGCGGTGCCGGCGGAGGGGGCGGAGGCGGAGGAGGAGGAGGGGCCGCCGTTGCGCTCCTGGCTGCTGCTCCACCAGGCCTGCAGGCTGGAGCCCGGGGACGCCTGCAGGTTGGCCATGCACAGCATGCCCTGGATGGCCTCCTGAGTGCTGGGCGAGGCCGGGGGCTGGCTGCTGCCAGAGAGAGAGAGAGAAAAAAATAGATCAGAGAGAGCCAGTGTCGGCGGCGCGAGTGCGACGCCTGTCCGACACACAGGAAGATCCCACAAGGACACGCGCTCTGATCCTGCGCCACAGGACGTCCTTTCACAAAAGACTCGCATCTCTCCAGCGCCTTTCACCACCTCAGGACGTCCCAAGGCGCTTCACAGCCAATGAAGTACTTTTTTGAAGTGTGGTCACTGTTGTAATGTAGGAAACACGGCAGCCAATTTGCGCACAGCAAGCTCCCACAAACAGCAATGTGATAATGACCGGATCATCTGTTTTTTAGTGATGTTGATTGAGGGATAAATATTGGCTCCAGGACACCGGGGAGAACTCCCCCCCTGCTCTTCCAATAGTGGCCGTGGGATCTTTTACATCCACCTGAGAGAGCAGACGGGGCCTCGGTTTAACGTCTCATTTGAAAGACGCCATGTCTGACAGTGCGGCGCTCCCTCAGTACCGCCCCTCCGACAGTGCGGCGCTCCCTCAGTACCGCCCCTCCGACAGTGCGGCGCTCCCTCAGTACCGCCCCTCCGACAGTGCGGCGCTCCCTCAGTACCGCCCCTCCGACAGTGCGGCGCTCCCTCAGTACCGCCCCTCCGACAGTGCGGCGCTCCCTCAGTACCGCCCCTCCGACAGTGCGGCGCTCCCTCAGTACCGCCCCTCCGACAGTGCGGCGCTCCCTCAGTACCGCCCCTCCGACAGTGCGGCGCTCCCTCAGTACCGCCACTCCGACAGTGCGGCGCTCCCTCAGTACCGCCCCTCCGACAGTGCGGCGCTCCCTCAGTACCGCCCCTCCGACAGTGCGGCGCTCCCTCAGTACCGCCCCTCCGACAGTG